>JAPDOI010002043.1:0-98257 GCA_029168955.1 Aplectana chamaeleonis | reverse complement strand
TCGTAGTTTCCTCCATTTGTTTCAATCCTTCCTTCTTCGTTCTTTGTATTCCCTCTTTATCTGGAGTCTCATTATGTTCTGTTAACCCATTCACGGCCGCATCGCTTTTCAAAAATCGAATTCTTTACCACAAGGACGAATTTCTAAGCTTTCTCATGATAATAACCTATCCTAGGCTCGACTACGGAAGTCGTATCTGTCGGCGGCCCCACTATAGCACAATGCTCGATTTCTTGTGAAAATAGTTGTGGCTCAATCGGAATCAAATCGTTGCGAAAACATTTTCTCAAGCACATTATAAGTTCTTTTTCCTTTCACTGCCGTTTCTGAGCTCTCTCAGCACGAAACCTTTAATCGAATCACGTTCTGTTCATCTTAGAATGTGCCATGGCTATGACGACCGCGGAACACCGTTTTTCTCTCAATCCACTTGTTTCACCAAATTTAAATGCACTCAAATTCAGTGATAACATTAAACGGACAGCTCCGAAAAAATAAACATCTATGAAAACAAAACAACAGCGAAAAATAAGCTCGAAAGCTTCTAAACCCCTGCTGTTTCAGATTTGTGCATGCTTGGGTGATGGCGCAAAATGGCGGCCGAAGTGTGGTTTCTCTTTAGCTCAATGCGATGTGTTAGCGCGATGTACATCGCAGAGCAAATCAAATCGCGCGCGATTTTCGTGGCGCGATGTAAGTAAGGTTCCCCTAAGGAGTGCACGCGAAAGCAGAACGCTCGCTGTCGACCGCAAAGTGTCGTCGGGCATCACAACCACAGAGCCCGTGGTCAACATCTGATCAAGTCGACTTCAGCCAGCGAATAGCGCGTCGAGCGCTGGCCGTGCGGTTGTGACGCCCGGACGACACCTCAGGGAAACAACCCCACGAGTGTCTGGGAATGAGCATCATGACATCAATCCTCCACCTCGATTTCGTAAGCACCCGTGAATTCTTGTCTCAACCTCTTCGAACAAGGCTGCTCGATCGATCAATACACTTTGTTTTTGGGAGCCAATCGTACCAGCAATGCGCCATACTCGCAAAAACTAATCGAACGAAAAGGAACAATGCCTATTGAGCATAAAATCTACGCTGACGATTTGTAGAAAATGCGCCGGAAATTTCACAATGTGCGGTAATTGAATGTCTGTGGTGTAATTATGTGTCTGCATGGCTGGGGCTAATTCAGATTAAAATGTCGAGGCGTGGCGTCAGATACACTTGTTTGAGTAACAGGACATGCCAAATCTACCACACTTTTTTGAGTAACAGAACATGCCGAATCTACCAATATCCGACTCATTATCCTAGCCGAATTATGAAATATTTCGGATAATTGGTATCCGAATCATTATCCGACCTCATGGACATATTTCTTCGGTGATTCAGATTTTGAATTAAACGGATTTTGGCGTTTTTTCAGAATCGGATTCTTGATCACTCGAATTTTGAGGTTTTTCGGTGATTCGGATTTTGGATCACTCGGATTTTGATGTTTTCTCGGTGAATCGGATTTTGAGTCATGAAAATTTCGGTTCATTCGGACGCATATCCGAAAATGTGTGAGTCGGATCCAATGTACAGAAGACAGGAGTATATGTAAAGCGTGTCCGGAATGAGACTGGCGGGTTTTCTTAAATCCATGCGGCCGGCGTGAGTGGCTAGCGTGCGCCGCTCTCGGACGAGCATGCGAAACGTCGGCGAGCTTTCCCCCCTACAGTCAGTGATTAGGAGCGCGGCAGGCAGCTGCTGTCAGCAAGCAAACTGCGTCGATCAATCAGCTCTGCAGCCGAGGGGGCTGACAGCCGTTGGAACATTAGTCCTAGAGCTGCACACGCGGCGGCCGCATGCCACTTCCGCCGGCCGCGTGGTTGGTGCTGATTAGAGTCTCATCGCTGTGCGATGCGGCAGCATGCATTGAAGCATTATCGATCATGCGCAGCCGCACGATCGATTTCCCTCCAACGCATGCTGCCGCGCCTTTGAGCGATTTTGACTCTAATCAGCACCGTTCGCCAGTCTCATTTTAGGACATGCTTTATGTCGCGATAATTTTCCGCCGCGGAGCGGCGCGGCACAGTTCATTTCTGTAATATTGATCACGCGGCGCGGTACGATCGATATTATGGACCAGCACCTCGCCGTGCCGCTCGGCGGCGGGAAGTATAAACGACTCCTTAGAGGCGCGGTCTATTCAGGTGGAGTGATGAATCACTGCGACTGGGCTTTGGGAAATTATAAAAGAAGGTGGAGAGTTGATGGTGGAGGATTGGACGGAGGAACAGTTTTTTGTCCACACCTGGGCTGCGACTTCGGACCAACGACGACGCTGGGCGATTACTTCTTCGGAAGAAAGAAGTGTCCGAGGTGTGTTTTTCAATTTTAATGTTCCATTGAGGTGCGATCTCTTCGTAGGAGGTCACTTTCTGTAGAAGCAACCAAGGCAGACAAAATACTACCACCTGTAAAAATCCTGAAGTGTTTCCTGATAGTTCTGGAGGATGTGCTACGCTTCATTGAATGCGCACACAATGTGATATACTCAACGCTGTGGACGCTCAGTATGTCGGGATCGCCACCAAAACCACGTAAGTGCTGACGTAGTCTGTCAAAACTCTCTTAGCAATTATCACAGTGTTTATCATGTCTGATTCCATAAAGGTTGATCGCCCAAACTCGTTAGCACTGTCAAACAATTCTGTTCTCCACTAAGCAAGACATCAGCCTTTCACCGTACTTCAGCTGTCCCAAAGAGTTCGATAGCTGAATAACAGTGGATGTCTGTGAACACGCACAACAGTGATAAGCTGAATGTTATATCCAATACCATGTCCGATAAGCCTCACTCCGAACCGGCTCCGTTCGATGGTACAAAGGCTGTATGTTGACGTTTTCTTCATCACGCCGTTCTGCAGCGAATCGATCAACACAATCCACAAGCAACGCAACGACATTGTTTTCATCCATTCCTGATCGATAAGCTCCATCGACGCAAACTCGGCGCAAATCTCTTATCTTAATCGGTTGGTTTTCGCCTGACGCGGTCATTCCGCATCTTCACCGAGGTGTGCCGTCCTAGTAGTCAGCCGTGTCCATTTTTCACGGTCTTCAGCCACAATTTGAACACATTCCATCCAGCTGTCACTATTCCATTTCCTGCGAAACGAAACATCTCGCCTGAACTGTCTTTCGATGCCGGAGTAGACTTTGTAAACTCTCTTTAAACTTAAATCCTTCTTTAACCACACATCCGTCCAGAACTTTCGCCTACGCCCAGGTGGCCGTTTGTGAATATGATTTGGAAGCATTTTTAAAAGCGTGTTGTACGAGACGATCCTGGCGTTCTTTCTTGGGTATATGTGCCCGAACGGTCAAAGTCGACTTTCCATTGCTGCTTGAGATGGCGTTAGGAGATGCTGGCACTTCCCTCGTGCGTCAAGCGTTGATGTACTGCGTCGATTTGCTTTGTAAAGATCTTCGTTATGGCATACACGCGGCCAGAAATATCCAAGCAAACGCTTAAAAGCTTCCTCTCCGTGCAATCCAACCTTTCCATCTGCGTTTTCGGAAGCTGCCCACGTCTCCGATCCGTACATCATGATAGGGCGAATAGCGGATAGGTAGACGCGCAACTTTGGATCTCCTTCGCGATGGTGGTAGACCACAAACACTTGGTTAGAGAATTGAATGCAGACGTAGCTTTCGGGCATCATCGTTGTCGAATATCCTGCTGCATAACTACCATCGTTCTTCAGCAAACAGTTCAAATAACAGAAATCGTCCACCAGTTCGATACGTTGTCCATCCACACAAACTCCAGTTGAAGGCCCTGAGAGACCCACATCTGCTTGCATTTGTCGGGACGGAAGACGAAGTCCATAGGCTATTTCGTATTTACTTCGAAAAACGAGGTTCACAATCCTTTGCAGCTTTGCGTTGTTTTCAGCGAATAACACAATGTCGTCGGCGTACTCCAGGTCGATAAAGGGAGCTTCCTGATGGTGTTAGGATCAACATCCGCAGGAAACTGTTCTGCAACTCTACGCATGATGTCATCAACGGCGCAGTTGAAAAGAAAAGGTCCTGAAACGGCTCCTTGCCTCGCTCCTGTTTTCACCTCGAAAGCTGACGTAAATCCGACAGGTGTACGAACTGCTGCTGTTGTTCCTTTGTTCATGTCCTCGGATTAACCGGAACATACTTTTCCGGGACTCCATCTGGCTCGCAGAGCATTGAGCAATCGATCACGATGAGGAGAGTCGAAACGCGGCTTCAAAGTCCAAAAAAGCAAGCTGTAATGGCTTTCGAAAACCGCTGCCACGATTCACCATTACTCTTCTCACGACGAACACTTGGTCAGATGGTCGATCTTCCAGGTCGAAAACCGGCTTGCTCATCTCTGGTCGTTCCTTCACGATGTTTGATAAGTCGCTCGAGAAATGATACGTTCTAAAACTCTTGTACATGACACGAAGTAGAGAGATTCCTCTGTAGTTCTTAGGATCCGTGACGGATAGCTTCTTTAGAAGAGGTACTTGATGATCGCATGTCTCCACGAATCGGGTATCCTTTCGCTCAGTCCATATGGCACGGATGGTGTTGGTCATTTCACGAATCCCAGACGGAGGAAGAGCTTTCAGCATTTCAGCAGTGATAGTTGGTCATCTCCACCTGCCTTTCCATTCTTCATTTTCCGGACACAATCCAAAACTTCAGACTCAGTCGGCGGTTCCTCACTGACATCGTAATGTGCTCTCTGAACATGCGGGAGCTCAGGTACTGATGGCGCTGGACGATTCAGTAGTGAACTGGAAGTAACTTCTTCCATATTGGCAGCTTCGCATCACCAACTGCAACTCCATTGGTAGTGTTCAAGACAGGAGAACATCTCTTCATCTTCCCGCTATACTGTCGCAGCAACGTGTGTAGGCTTTCTTCGGATTCTTCTCCTCCCAAGCCTTCTCGAACTCCTTAGCTCTACATCGTCCACTCTCGTTCGCGGTCACTTTGAAGCCAAGCCGACGCAATCTTCCTCCCTCAGGGACGCTTCCTCCCTCCCACGAAGTTTCCTGCAGTTCGTAGAGCACATACTCTTGTTGTCAGGTAGATGTTGTTTCTTCTGGAGACGTAGGCGAATCTTCTTCTTAGGCTGTACCAACCGGGAGTGCCTCTTTCGAAGCTGGTCCTGGATGCACTTGACAAAAGAATCCGCGTCGCAAAGTTTCTTCTTTAGTCCGTACTCCGATGAATAGAAACGCGTTGTCGGAAATTCCTTCTGCACTCTTCATCTCTGAGTGACTCTGTCATCAATAACTTCTCCGAGAGGCTGAGCCCCTCGCTTCCTCTTAGTAGTGAATCCTCGCAGTGAAGTTCAACAGAACAGGACGGTGATCCGAATCGAATGCGACATCCCACACAGCTCTAGATCTTCGAATGTCCGATACTGGAATATTCCTCGTCAGGACATAGTCAAGCTGTAGTTTCAAAGTTGTCATCTTCCGCTTCCGCTGCTCTTCTGGAGATAGCCGGGTTGGTCCCCGCCACGTAAGCTGATGGCGGCGATGGCTCCTCTTGAATGTCGATGCAATAATCAGACCACTGCGTTCACCAAAAGTCGACAAGGCGGTAGCCATTGTCCGATGTTTGCTCCACTGGGTAGAACCATTTACCGAGTACTTCGGATTCGCTGATCAAGTCCCATCTTCGCATTTTTTGCGTCAATCCCCACGACAACAGCATGTTGACCAAGGTATCCTGGCCAGCAACGTGTTGAGTTCCTCACATAAAACGCATCTAACTTCGAAATGTTCTTCTGGCCGGTTTCAGTGGACGCATGAGCACTCACTTATCCACAGATTGAATCCTTTCTGTGATCCCGCAGTCGTGAACGAATGCATTCCGACACGACGTTGAGCCCGAACTCCTTTGACCCATACCATTGAAATCCTTCCTTACAGCTATTGCTACAGCCTCCCACTCTCCTATCGTGTCAGCGTTACCGCAGTAGATGGTGTACTCTCCGGACGCTGATGACGGGTCTATCCTTGAGGCGGGTTTCCTGCAAAGCAGCAAACGGTGCATGGAAATAGCCTCAGAAGTCTGGATAAGCGCAGTTTTGGATATCACTCGACAGCGATCGACAGTTCAGGGTGGCGAAATTGTGGCTTGTGGCCAAAGACTCCTAATGACTCCCCTAGGGTACGGATCCTGAGGTGCGTTATGGACCCAGAGGCCTTAGTGTGTGCCGGGACGGCGACACGCTTTATGCAATGTGTGGGATACTTTCGCGAGTTACTAGTTGTGCACGCTATATCGCTCGAACGTTCCCTGTGTACACCTCAAACGTCTGCTGGGTTCAGTAGAAGCAGAAAGGCACCAACGAGCAGGTACCAACAGACTTGTATAGCACACACCCCGGCGCAAATATTCTCTCTAATATAAGTGCACCAAGCCTCGAGCCAACGCAGACCAAACCAATAAAATGAATCAAAGCGAGCCGAAGTGCCATTTCGTTGCCGAAAATGTGTGTGTGTGCTATGTGGCCGATTATGATCAGCCGTCCTGAAGACGCGAGCTCGTGGATCTCCTTTTCATTTTGTGTTTTTTTTTTTTTGCTGGGAATGTGCTTTGCATTTCAAAGTAAGTTTTGTTGTTCCAGCTCCGAGAGGTCTCCAAATACGATCTGCTTAAAGCGAGCCCGAGTTGTGCATTTCCAGCCTCCTCCTAGAGTCTGTCGGAAAGAAAACCGATGCCCAGTACGTTCAGGTGTGTTTTTAAATTTGTTTTTGGGCTTATCAGGCTGTTTTGTTTAGGGCTTTGCGAATAGCCACGGGTGGCACTTCCACTCCTTTTTATATAATTGTTCTATGTACAGGATTGGACATACTTGCAATGGAAGAAACATTATACGGGGAGCGGTCATATGGTCAAGCACTCTTCCTGACAGATTTGTATTCCGGCTACTGCTTTGCCTTCGAGGCATTGACGGATAGTCCTGATCTGGCTATCATTGTTCGCCACGTAATGGACATTTTCAGGGTCAGTTTGGTCCACCTGGTGAGATACTTTCAGTTCTAGGGACCTTTTTCATGCATGGGGATCAGGGATGTGCGGCGATTGCCGGTTGCCGATTGCCGTTTGCCGGCCGTTTTCGGATGATTGTTGTCGATTGTCGTTTGCCTCTTTGTCCTCTCTATTTTTCGACAAAATTCGGCAAAAAATGCACAATAGATAACAAACATACCGTGATTAGGACTCACATGGTAAATCCGGTGATCCCTGCTGCGACCTCCAAGCTCGAAAGAAGAGACACAGGCTATGGGCAAACTTTTAAAAAACTTCAAGCCCGTTGGTGTACATAAGATACCTGTGCGATTGGTCACGTGCAGAAGCAATAAATAGTATCACAGTTGTGTTAAGTGATTGTGTGAGTCCACTTGTCTGGAAGACTACTGAATCTCAAGCACCCCTCCTTTGTTGAGGTTTGGGCAATTAATCCGGCATTGCTCTTCGGGACAATAATTAACATCCTGAAACAATTTTAGGAGGGGGCATGAAAGGTCTAGGAAAAACACTGGTTGAGCTCTGGACTTGTTTTAGATGCTTGATAACAATGCATTTCTATGCAGAGATCATGCTTACGTTAGTAAATAAACGACTAAAGGGTTGACCGGTGATCGTTGTCGACAACAGAAAACGCGGTACTTCACTAGGAGCGGCGCAGAGCAGACGGGAAAGTATGTGGGGATCCAAATGGGATAAATCCAAGCGTCAGGGAAAAGTGACTGGGGAAGCTAACTTATTGTGACAGAGCACCAAGCTCCAAGGGAAAGTGCGTAGGACCCAACTGGGAACGTGCCAAGCGCCAGTAGCTTCGCTAGGAGTGCAAAGCAAAGCGCCTTGAAGAATGAGTGCAAGACTTCGTTGTTGGAGAGCCCGTTACTGTCCTGAAGTGTAGGCAAGGCTTCACTGAAGGTGTGTTACACTGACTGCACGAAGAAGTAGCGATATGGATTGCGGAGACTGGGTCTGGCTGGCACTTTGCCAGATTTCGTCATCGATCGGCGCCAACCGTCGTCTCTCTGCTCACAATGAGAATATCAGCTGTGCGCGCGCTGATCGATGACGAAACCTGGCAAAGTGCCAGATTCTACCGTAGTTTTTAGTGCGAGTCCGCAACCGCACCATATCTTTAACCTACGGTCAACTACAATTGACCGCAATGTTAAAGGACATGGTACGGTTGCGGACTCGCGCCAAACTACAGTAGAATCGGGCACTTTGCAGATTTCGTCATCGATCGGCATAACCGTCGTCTCTGCTCACGAATATCAGCTGTGGCGCCGATCATTGACGAAACCTGGCAAAGTGCCGGACTACTACGTAAATTCAGTCGTAGTCGCAACGTGACCCTATCTTTTTAACCTTACGATCAACTGTGCGATAATAAAGGATGCGATACTTTCAGTGGCAGTTTCTGGGACTTGGACTTCTGCCGCCTTTTATCATGCTCACAACTGCGCTGGAAAACTTTCTGAAATGAGTTAATAATTGGAGTTTGGAGTAAAAAGGGTCGGAGGAGAGGTAGTACACGGCGTGGGTAACATCTGTTTCGAAAACAGTTCGTTGTCCGACAATGAACTGGGTGCATGGACTCAGGGGCTGATGAGTTGGGAGGAAGTGGTGGTGTAAGCAGTTTGCAGGAAGGCTGAGGTGATTTGAGATGAATGCGGTTATTCAGGACTTGTATATTTAGGGAAGCTTGAGAAACTATCTAAGTATTTGAGTTCTTGAGGCGCAGTTGTGCTAGAGAATTTTAGAGGTCGGAGGGGAGAGATTGAGTGGTTGTCAAAGATGGAGCAGTTTTTCTAAAAATGCTTCCTGCAAAGTTTTCTTTAAAGGCAGGGTTCTGTGATAAAAGCAACTTTTTGAGCACTCTTCATGAGAAATGTAGATTTGTGCCATCACAAAAGTAAAAATAAGTAGAAAAAACCGGAAGCTTGCGTGAAAAACGCTCAAAAACGAAGTATAACGGCTAATCACCGGTGTCGGGCAGCCCCCTAATTAACGAGATTTTCATTAATGCTTGCTTATACGCTTTTATTTTGCTGTTAAGGTAGTCAGTACCCTCCAGAGATGCTCAGAAATGACTTTAGAAGCAAATAAAAAGTTGAAAAAACGCTTTCACACAAATCTCGGTTATTGGGGGCGGGAGGACACCAAGCCATAACTTGTTCCTGAGCGTTTTTTCTTCAATTTTGACTTATTTTCACTTTCCGTGATGGTCAGGAGCTACCATTCCATGAGGATAGCAATAACAACAACCGATTTTTATCGGGAGAACCCTGCCTTTAATTGTTGAGTTTCAGGTTACGCGTAATTCTTCCACGCCATAATCTTCTACCCAAATCTCCGGTCAAAAAGTAAACGTGCTGTGAGGCACGCCAAGAAATAGCGTCATTTGAAGCGGTGTGCGTGTCACGCTTGTTAGAAAATAGTCAATAACTAAAAGTAGGCCCGCATTAAACTCTCCGCACTTAACTTTGGATTAATCTCAAGCGCTCGCCCTTTAAACTTGGATTGCACAATGCTCCAAATTTTGTGGGATGAATCTGAAACACGAAATAAATGGATGACTTACTAATCCAAAAAGGTTGATATTGGAGAGCCTCGGACAATTGTTATTCTTACACCACGGCACTCTTGTTATCAGTATTCAAACAGAATACTCTATTCCGGTTCTTGATTTTTCTATATAAGGTATTGTACTGCCAACGTAAAGGAAGTTCAATTTTTCCGTGGTGTTATTGCTAAACCATTTCTTTTGTCTCTAGCTGTTGGCATACATGAGATGTGAATGTGAAAATAGTAAATCTCTTCTACCGTTATCTCTCGAAAATCCGTATAGCTTTTTGGAGAAGGTTTTATTTTTATTTTGCCGTTTGTCGATTTGCCGATTGCCGTTTGCCGGCCGTTTTAGGTATCAAATTTTGTCGATTTCCGTTTGCCGATTTTTCAAAAATCGTTTGCCGCACATCCCTGATGGGATTCATCTTTCAATTTCTGCTTGGAATGTAGTGGAAATTTCAGAGGCTCTACAGGACGTTCTCTATGGATTACTCTTCGGTGATAGCTGATGTCATGCTGGATATTGAGAGGTTATTCAAGATTCCGATAAAAAACATGGGGAGTGGGGGCAATGTTCTCTTCTTGCAGTTGTTAGCTGCGCTGCTTAAAAACTCGTTCAGTTGGAGCCTAAATTCTTCTTAGTATGCCGTATTACCTTTTTCAGGGTAACCCTGATCTCGTGATATATCGTGCGCTCCTTGTATCGTCGCGGGTAGAAACCAGTTGTGTGCAAAGCACCAATCGCTGCGAGTGGAAGCACTGCCCTTTGCCATAATCGAGCAAAATCAACGTCCATCAAAAAGGTGCTCTTTGACCCTACACGCACCCCATTCCGAGGCGTTCGGTTTTTTTCGTGTTTATCTTTCGATCATGGAAAACCAAACCGTTCCGGGCCTTCATTGAAAGCTTGTTGGAGATAAAGGAATAGAAGTGGCGAGTTCCACGTTTCCCCGTGGTCGATCTTTGCATCTTTACGCACGGAAGTTTCTTAGTGTTCCGTTCAGATTATGTTTGGCCGCCATGCGTGGAGAGATGATATTCAACCTCCCCTTGCCAGGTCAGCTCAGCCGTCGCCGCAGTAAGTGGGTCCACACGGCCTGTCAATGATCAAACTTGATGTTTAACTCCAGCTGCCGCAGTATGTGGCCATGCAAAGTTTTTTTTCCAGAAGAAATCGAGTTAGAGAGACCCAAGACTGGAAATCTTCAAGAAAAGGAAAAAAGGAGATTTGTAAGTGGCTCAGCATTCATTGTGGGATTTGGTGGTGAACTGAGTTCCAGAATGTTCAGGATGAAGGACGACGATGATTACGAGGCTGGGCCTTTGGATTCTGTGAAGGAGCTGAAGATGTACGCTAATTCGTTTGGTAGAGAATCGGAAGAGGGTTAGACGTTTCCTCCTTGTGTTCGAAACAGTTTTCAAACTGTTCTCAGTTTTGATGGAAACCTTTCAATTTTTGGATTCTGGTCAATGACATCGTTGTTTTGTGACAAGGCAGTGCCCACGATAAAAATCGTTGCCGAGTTTTTGCCGAAATTCGAAAAGTTTGGGGCCTACGGCAACAGCAATGTCGAAAAAACGGCTAAAAAAGACTCCCAAATAGCCTTATGCGACCCTGAACTTTAGTGTAAAGCGCTATGCTCGCCCACTCCTATCAACGGCTATCGATCAAAGCAAACTGCGTAAAAATTGACTTCAGCGAAACATTCGGTCGTCAATTGATCAAACCATTCCCCATGATGCACTGATTGAGCAAATTCATCCCCATTTGAATATTTTTCCTTCTCGGAGTTGATTTTTCAGTTTCTTGCTTCGATTCTCAGTGCGGCCGTGCTGAGGGGAGTGGGCGGAGACGTTGCAGCCTTACACAACTCCAGGGCCGCGTAGTGCTATTTAGGCTCTTCTTTAGCCATTCTTTTGCCATTAGTGCTGAACCTTTCGGATTTCCGTGAAAACTTCGAAGACGTGGTAAATATCGTGTGGACGCTGCCTTTGAACAAAATCTGGTTTATATTAATATTTTTGCTTTCTCCAAGCGAGCTTGTTGTGCTTTAATTCTGGATTTGAATTAATTCACTCCCGATTGGCTTTGTTTCCAGGTTAAGACCCAGGTTCTGCCTGTCTACGTCCCTATCTTCAACAGAGGAGGGGGAAGTTGGTGAATCCTGGGACTGGTTATTTGTTCCAAGTTTTCGATCGGATTTACGTAAGCTACACGACGCTTGGAGATTGGATTCATAAGACCTGATTGTGAAAATTTGTTTTTTTCTGTTTTCAGGTCCGCAATCCACATTATAATATGGACTGTCCGGGTCCGTTAAGCAGAGGACGCAATGTCGCTCGGTATTTTCGTGGAATTATAGTTGATATAGACGCCGATCTCTGTGGATCTGATGTATAAGGTGAGAAATGTGATCTTCATATTTAGTTTAGCGGTTGTTGGAAAGAAGTCTGACAAGGGAAACTACTATTAGCCATACTAACCACTCAACATAAAATTTACTTTTCTGGAACCAATTTCGGAGATTTTGTCCGAATATGCCTCTTCGCAGCTGTCTAGAAGTCACTCTGGAAAAAGGCATACAGGCGCTCAAAGAAACTCGCAGCAGTAGGAGTTGCCACATCAAGCAGTCTTCTTGGGGTGTTTTGGAAAAATTTCCTTCAAAACTAGTATGTAGGGGTAATCTAGGGTGCTGAACACGAATCTGGGGTCCGCTTTGACGAAATTCTGTATTTTATCTGTAGGTTACGTTAGGTACCATCATGTCATTTAGGGGCAAAGACTGGCCTTAAGTATTTCGAAAATCGACGAATGAAAATCAATTTCGTAATCAACACACCCAAATAACTCCCTGCATAGAAATTTACTGGGACAAATCTGGAGACTTTCATGACCAAACTGGGTGTGTTTGGAAAAATTCCCCTCAAATCCAAGTACACGTTGCGCCATAAAACGGGCCGGAACGTGTGTCTCACCGTCGACTGCGTACCACGCCGGTGCTGCGCGACTAATGCGCACGATGCGTCCGGAAGCAGACGAGTTTTGGCCGCCGCGTTACAAGATGAGTTTGACGCGCGGCGCCGCGCATCTGTATTCTAAAACTAATCGCGCGGCGGCCAAAAACCCGTTCGCTTCCCGACGTGCGCGTGAATACGCGCAGATCGCGTGGTACTGTGCATGATCGACGGTGATCCGATTGCTGCATTATATGTTTTGGCATGGCCCGTATGTGTGAGGGTAATTCAGATATGCCCTTGTCGCAGCTGTCCGAATATGCCCTTCGCAGCTGTATGTAGCTGGTATCTTTTGGGGTGTTCGGATAATTACAAAAACTGTATTCTCTCATCAATTTCAGTTCTGGAAGTTCAAAGTGAAGATGGTTAATCAATTGAACCTTATTGTAGCATTCATACGATGCTAACTGGCCACCAACTCTGAAAAAGCATTGGGTTTTCCCGAAAATTAAAGCTTTCCGCAAAATGATTAGGATAATTTGGACTAATTTGGAATTCATCCTGTGAGGCTAAACTGTTTACTCACACAGGAATTGGCACTCGCGTGCACGTATTGATCGTGAGTTTTTCAAACTCAAACTTACCGTAATATAAGCGGGCTATCCAGTTCCAAATGAAGCAAGATAAAGGCGATTTTGTAGATCATCAGAAATTGATCCGGATAACAGCTTATACCTGCATACCGCATGGTAATCTACCAAAAGCTGCCAGAAATTGACAGTAAACTGATCCCAGATTCGTATTCAGGACCCCAAATAACCACCTCACTTAGGGAACCTCACTCACCATGTATCGGCTTTTTGAAAAACTGTGTTTTTCTTGGTCAATCTCCGGGACACGCTCTTTCCGATTCTGTCATTGGATTTTGCTACGGATATCAAATTTACAGCAGGTTATTACTCGTTAAAGTGCTACTACCTCGTAATCTGGATATTTTGCTATCAATTTGAAGGTTTGAAATTTGAATTTTACCAATTCATGTAATATTAGTAGGTAGTCCCAGGGAATCGTTCGAGCGATATAGCGTGCAACAACTATATCGCGAAAGTTATCCCATAGCATTGCATAAAGTGTGTCGCTGTCCGGCACACTAAGACCTCTGGTCCATAAACACCTTATAGGGATCCGTACCTAAGGGAGTTCATGGAGTCTTTGGCCACAAGCCACAATTCTCGCCACTCCTGAACTGTCGATCGCTGTCGAGTGATATCCAAAGCAAACTGCGCTATCCAGACTTCTGAGCTATTTCCGTGCACCGTTTGCTGCTTTGCAGGAAACCCGCCTTCAAGCGATAGACCCGTCATCAACGTCGGAGAGTACACCATCTGCTGCGGTAACGCTGACGATATTAGAGAGTGGGAGGCTGTGCAATAGCTGTAAGCGAAGGATTTCCAATGGTATGGTCAAGGAGTTTGGCTCAACGTCGTGCCGGAATGCATTCGTACGACCGCCGCGGGGATCACAGAGGAGGATTCTAATCTGTGGATAGTGAGTGCTCATGCGCCCACTGAAACCGCCGAAGACAATTCGAAGGATGCGTTTTATGAGGAACTCAATACGTTGCTGGCCAGGATACCTTGTCAACATGCTGTTGTCGTGGGGATTGACGTGCAAATGCGAAGATGGGACTTTGATCAGGAACTGAAGTAATTTCGGTAAATGGTTCTACCCAGTGGAGCAAACATCGGACAATGGCTACCGCCTTGTCGACTTTTGTGTACGCAGTGGTCTGATTGTTGCATCGACATTCAAGAGGAATCATCGCCGCCATCAGCTTACGTGGCAGGGACCAACCCCAGCTATCTCCAAAAGAGCAGCGGGAGCGGGAAGATGACAACTTTGAAACTACAGGCTCGACTATGTTCTGGACGAGGAATATTCCAGTATCGGACATTCTGAAGATCTAGAGCTGTGTGGGATGTCGCATTCGATTCGGGATCACCAGTCCTGTTCTGTGCTGAACTTCACTGCGAGGACTCATAAGAGGAAGCGAGGGGCTCAGCCTCTCCAGAGGATTAGATATGACACACGTCTCAGAGATGAACAGTGCAGAAGGAGTTTTCGCGACAACGCGTTTCTATTCACATCGGAGTACGGGATCTAAGGAGGAACTATGCGACGCGGATTCTTTTGTCAAGTGCATCCAGGACGCTTCGAAAGATGCACTCCCGGTTGTACAGCCCAAGAAGAAGTTCGCCTACGTCTCAGGAAGAAAACTGAAATTGATTCCTAATGAAAGCTTTTACAGCAGTATGGCGTAGCTCTCTCGAACTGCAGGAAACTTCTGCGTGGAGGAGAAGCGTCTGAGGAGGAGAGTTGCGTCGGCAGCTTCAAAGTGACCGCGAACAAGAGTGGACGTTGTAGAGCTAAGGAGTTCCGAGAAGGCTTGGGAGTGAGAAGAATCCGAGGGAAAGCCTACATGTTGCTTGGCGACATGTATAGCGGGAAGATGCGAAGAGATGTTCTCCTGTCTTGAACACTACCAATGGAGTTGCAGTTGGTGACGCGACGCTGTCAATATGGAATGATTACTTCAGTTGACTACTGAATCGTCCAGCGCCATCAGTACCTGAGCTCTAGACTATGTCAACGAATATTCGGAAAACGAATATTCGGCCGAATAAACGAATAATCGAATATTCGAATAATTCGATTATTCGGAAAAGCCAAATTTTCGAATAATTCGTTTATTCGAATATTCGGAAAAGTCAACCGTTCGAATAATTCTTTTATTCGAATATTCGAGAGTCAATTTTCCGAATAATTCGTTTATTCGAATATTCGGAGAAATCAATTTTTCGAATAATTCGTTTATTCGAATATTCGAACAGCCCAATATTCGAATATTCGGCCGAATAAACGAATAATTTCAGAAAAATAAGGAGCAGTCTTCGGCACATGTCCATTTTTGCGGTCCAGAGGTGAAATGTCCCCGATCAAACTGGTAAAAAGTCCGAATATAATCGGAATACTCCAATATAAAACATGAGATAGTCAGAAACCTAATGCTGAGACGTCGAATCTCATTGTTAATACCCCGGAAATTTGGCATTCTAAGTGGTCTCTATTAGGACTTACCACATTCACAGAAATCATGCGCAAAAGAAATCATTTTTGAGTTACCGATAGACCCTCGATTCGAACCTCATTTATGTCAACTTGCACTGAACCTATCATATGAGTGTTTCCAAACATCCGTTGAAGAGAAATGACTCAATAAACGCTTGCTGGTACGCCGCAACACGCAACGCAAGCTCCAGTGTCGCGCACGGCGTCCCACTCCGCCGCCGCCCCGAATTTGTGGGCAGACGTAACAGATACTGTTTTTCATCTGATGGAGTATGTCCCAAACAGATTCGAGCGATGTTCCAGAAACGGCTACCTTATGCTGCTTGAGTATTACGTAATACTTAGCATATCGTAGCATAGTCGAGATAACAGCGCCAGATAGGTCCGCGCGGCCCGTACTATAGCCGTCAACGACGTTTGAAGCGCCGAAAATCTGTCCAGGATGACAATATGTGACAATGTTTGAGCAATCTTGCCTTTCACGCCTGTTTTCCACTTCGAGTAACAGAATGAGAATCGATACTTCAAAAACGTGTGATAATTGAGAGTGATAGCACTATCAAATGGGAGTGCACGAGAGAAATAGCTTGGTTTACTTTAGTATAACATGTCTGCATACCTATTGACTCTCGTCCACTTTCGAGAATGCCGCTCTGCTTTGGCTGACCTCTTGAAATGGGGGATTTTATCAGTGCACAAACATGTTATATTGAGGTAAATCGAGTTTTTCTATACTGCACTCCTTTTATAGTGCTATCATTCTAAGTTATCACATGTTTTCTCAAGTATCGATTCTCATTCTGTTACTCGAAGGGTGTGAAAATACGGGCGTGGAAGGCAAGATTGCTCAAACATTGTCAAATATTGTCATCCTGGACAGTGTTCAGCGCTTCAAACGTCGTTGACGACATAGTACGGACCGTGCGGACCTATCTATGCTATTATCTCGACTATGCTTGCAAGCGTGTATGCTGCCTTTAAAGACGGTGTTCACGATAATCTTCGATTCTGAGATTAATAGCCAAATCGTTTCTTTGGTCCCCGGGCAGAACTGAAATGACGAAGAAATCGAGAAAAACGCACCAGAATGGCACGAAATCCTTTACTCTCACCCCAACTCTTTACTCTCACAGGAACTGACTGTTGTGACAATGAAATCTTTTGTGGACCCGTCCTTTGAGATTCTCCGCTTTTTGTTGCTCCTTTCTTTCCTTCACACCCTAACTAATACAGTTTTGCTTGAAATATTCTTGAATTTTTTATTAGCCCCATTTTTTACCGGCGAAAAACACCGTGAACATGTTCATCCAATCGGACAACTAGTCCAGGCCAGAGAATAATGTCACTGAAATAAGACGTTTTAGTGCGTTTCTCGTCATTTCTTCGTAATTTTGGAAACATCTGAGGCCAACGCATTGTTTTATGTCAAAAAACTCGGGGACGAAAATCATCATGAACACTGCCTTTAATTGCCATGAATTTAGGTCAATCGCTGCAGCTTTGAGCCAGTTCTTATTGAACATTCACCTTATATTTTGCAGAGGTGAAATGTCTCCAGCCAAACTGGGTGCTATCTTAGCGGTGGGGGCCACTATGTCTGGGTGCACGTGGCCCCGCCCATTTTATCGTGCCGCACTAAATTTGAGCACCTAACCGGGTTTTCCTCCCGCACAAATCAGGAGTGATCGCGGCACGGAAAATAAGCGTGGTCGTGTGCGATACAACAGTGCCCCCGCTCAGATAGCACCAAACTGATAGGAAATTCGGATATTGTTGGTAGATATTGTTTAGACAATCCAGAGAATTTGATCGTATCGTTTAACAACTACTCATAGACAACTACTAGAACCATGTTAGTTTGAATACTCTTATGATATAATGTGGAACGTCTTTTTCGTGGAAGCAAATTGGCATAGCTTTGATCTATATAATACTACTCGGACAGTCGGGGCTTAGTACGTCGGCACAATACCGTTAGTACGCCGGCACAAAGGGATCGGCAGCACCTGTGCTGTAGCTGCTGGTAACAGCAGGATATGCTGGCAACGACCAGGAGCTCCTGCTGCTTGTGCTGGCGTACTAACGCTTTGTTTATCGTGGCACGCGTGCTATCGCCAGCCACTCTTTCCTAGTGTCTGCTGACACTCTTCCATTGATTTGTCTAATACGAATGAACATTGCAGCATCCTCTTGTACGACGGCGGCGGGTATATAAGGCGGCCAGTCTCGCTGAGGGGGCAGTTGGCCGTTTGAGGCCAGACCGAAGAGGTGACTTTGTGTTACTTTTCGGACGTTAATTTTGAACGCTGAGCGGATCATCCCCATCGCCAATCGGGAGGGAAGCCTCCTGGTTGCGGACCGCGGCGAGGATGTTCTCCTTGATGCTGGCCGTGACAAAAATTATATCCAACACCGGTAAGGAGGGTGGCAGTCCAAATTCTGTCGATAATGAGCGTTAGTACGCCAGCATACGTTGGCAGGATATGCTGCCGCAACCAGCAGCTCCTGCACACAACGAGCGTTAGTATGCCAGCATACGTTGGCAGGATATGCTGCCGCAACCAGCAGCTCCTGCACACAACGAGCGTTAGTATGCCAGGTTTGCCCTGGCGTACTAACGGTATTGTGCCGACGTACTAAGCCCCGACTGTCTGAGTATACAAAAAAAGGTCAAGAAAGTTGGAAGTGCCGCGAACGGTGGTTTGATTATGCGCACTCGGTCCTTACTTCTTATTCGAATACTCGCCATTTTGGCCGAATATTCGATTTATTCGTATTCGAATCATTCGAATAATTCGATTATTCGGAAGAGTCAAATTTTCGAATAATTCGTTTATTCGAATATTCGGAGAAGTCTATTTTCCGAATAATTCGTTTATTCGAATATTCGGAGAAGTTGTTTTTCGAATAATTCGTTTATTCGAATATTCGGAGGAGTCAATTTTTCGAATAATTCGTTTATTCGAGTATTCGCAGAAGTGAATTTTTCGAATAATTCGTTTATTCGAATATTCGAAGGAGTCAATTTTCCGAATTATTCGTTTATTCGAATATTCGAAAATTTTTATTCGTTTGATATACTCTACTGAGCTCCCGCATGTTCAGAGAGCACATTACGACGTCAGTGAGGAACCGCCGACTGAGTCTGAAGTTTTGGATTGTGTCCGGAAAATGAAGAATGGAAAGGCAGGTGGAGATGACAACATCACTGCTCGACTTATCAAAACATCGTGAAGGAATGACCAGAGATGAGCAAGCCGGTTTTCGACCTGGAAGATCGACCATCGACCAAGTGTTCGTCGTGAGAAGAGTAATTGAATCGTAGCAGCGGTATTCGAAGCCATTACAGCTCGCTTTTTTGGACTTTGAAGCCGCGTTCGACTCTCCTCATCGTGATCGATTGCTCAATGCTCTGCTAGCAGATGGAGTCCCGGAAAAGTATGTTCCGGTTAATCGAGGACATGAACAGAGGAACAACAGCGGCAGTTCGTACGCCTGTCGGGTTCACGTCAGCTTTCGAGGTGAAAACAGGAGTAAGGCAAGGCCGTAGCAGGACCTTTTCTTTTCAACTTCGCCGTTGTTGACATCATGCGTAGAGTTGCAGAACAGTTTCCTGCGGATATGATCCCAACACCATCAGGACGCTCCCTTGTCGACCTGGAGTACGCCGACGACATTGTGTTATTCGCTGAAAACAACGCAAAACTGCAAAAGGATTGTGGACCTCGTTTCGAAGTATGCCGCAGCCTATGGACTCCGTCTTCGTCCCGACAAATGCAAGCAGATGTGGGTCTCTCAGAGGCCTTCAACGGGAGTTTGTGTGCACGGACAACGTATCGAACTGGTGGACGATTTCTGTTATTTGGACTGTTTGCTGAAGAACGATTGTAGTTATGCAGTGGATATTCGACAACGATGTGCGAAAGCTACGTCCGCATTCAATTCTCTAACCAAGTGTTTGTGGTCTACCCCATCGCGATGGAAGTCAAGTTGCGCGTCTACCTATCCGCTATTCGCCTATCATAATGTACGGATCGAAGACGTGGGCAGCACCGAAGAAGCAGATGGAAAGGTTGGATTGCACGAGAGGAAGCTTTTTAAGCGTTTGCTTGGATATTTCTGGCCGCGTGTATGCCATAACGAAGATCTTTACAAGCAAATCGACGCAGTACATCAACGCTTGACACGAGGGAGGTGCCAGCATCTCCCAACGCCATCTCAAGCAGCAATGGAAAGTCGACTTTGACCGTTCGGGCACATACTAAGAAGAACGCCGTATCGTCTCGTACAACACGCTTTAAGAATGCTTCCAAATCCTGTCTGGAAACGGCCACCTGGGCGTAGGCGAAAGTTCTGGACGGATGTGGTTAAATAGGATTTGAAGTCACTCGGCATCGAAAGACAGTTCAGGCGCGATGCTGCGTTTCGCGAACTTTTGCAAAAATGGATATAAAATGTTTTTCTATGACTGGGTTTTTGAAAAGATTGCTTTGCTTCATTTTTGCAGCGTTCTTCTCAAATGATTCAATCATTCAATCAAAAATTGAGTACTTTTCAAAGTTTTTTCTATTATTATATCAAACCATCCTTAAGGTTGTTCTATTATCAGTATTTTTTCTAGAGCCTTTAATTGACAGGTCTTCTTGAGGTTATATAGCAAGTTTACCGCATGTTTTGTTCTCCTCGGTTCGTCAACCGTCTGAAGTACTTGCGGCATAAAGCTGAATACGTTGACTACCACTTCGAATCTTCTATCAGTCTCGCAGATTACCTTTTCGAACTGGAGACTGTCGACTGCTGTGAAAAGGATTGCCAGGAACCAGATTGCATCCACTATGCAGTGTGTGAATCTCATATCTGTTTCGTTCACTTCTTTGAAATGTACCATCAGTGCTGAATAAAAGACTTATTATCTTGAAATTTGTATATTGTTGCCACACGGAGGTTATTACCGCGACTATCTCAAGCAGTTTTCGTTGCATCGGGGTGTGGATAGAGAAGAAAGAGTTTTCCGGACCGACTTTCAAACGAGGTTGCCCTAATTCAATTCTGAAAAAAAATTGCCTTTTTCATGAGGTACCCCATGCAATTTCGGTGTTCGGGGACAGAAATTTTTTCGTATTTTTGGACCGCAAATGTTTTCAGTGTCTTCCTCAACAAGAAAAAATAGCCCTATAAGGTGTTTAGAGTTTTTAGAAGATTTTTTGAATGTTCGAAAATGCCACATTTCAGCAAGCATTCTCAGCAAGAGCGCACGCCAAGCCCTGCCCATTTTTGTTATGGGGATCGCAGCGCTCGGATCCTGTAAGCTTGAGTAACATTTCTTTTCTTGTCACTGTTGTTTTGCTATTCAAATCACGAAGCACTCGCTCGATACACGAGAATTTCAAAAATCTGTGATTTACAATGTTACTTCAACCAATAATAACTTGTTAACTCGAGGTCCGTAGCAAAACCCAAGGACAGATTCGGAAAGAGCGTATCCGAGTTGACCAGGAAACATTCACAGTCTCTCAAAAGCCCATACATGATGGCTAGCGAGGTTCCCTAGTCAGCAACAATTTGAGCCATACCTACCATAGCATACCGAAAATCGTCAAAAGTCGGCTTTTGCCCCCAAAGTTTCCCCCAATGGAAAGCCTTACACAAATAAGTCGAAAATTTTGGAAAATCGACAAATAAACCTCAGATTCGTGATCAGCAGAACGAATAACTGCTGTTGGAAGTTTTTTATTTGTTTATTTATTTAGTACGCTACATAAGGTAGACATGAAAAATAGGGCAGAATATACATAGACGAAAGGTAAAGTGAAACATTACCACACAAGAAGAATACTCGAAACTTCGCGTTTAAAAGATGGAAAAGAACGGGGCACATTCATAAAATTCAATTTCAAAGAGGCGAAAGCAGAGCTAGCTCTGAATGTGAAACTGTTCAATCTAAGGTTAGTTCTGGGAATCCCAAAAGAAATTTTCTCTGAATTTTCACGTGTCCTAGAGGCGTTGAATTTATAGAGCTTCGATTTGTCAATCCTCAATATTCCTCTGAAGATTTTAAAGATCATACACACGTCGTTCCGCTTACTACGAGACTCGAGCGAGTGTAACGTCAGTTCTTGATTCCTCCTTGAGCGACCAGGAACCCTAGCATAAGAGAATCCGTTAAGTCTCAAGAAAACTTTACGAGTAAAATTTTCTTGTACTCTTTCCAACAGTTGAATGTCTCTCTTTTTGTACGGACAAAATACTGAAGTTCCTGATTCCGCTATTGGCTTAACATACACATGATACGCACGCGCTAAGACGCTTTCGTCACAAGTCGACAAGGCTCTGAATATAAGAAATGTGCGTACTGAGGCTTTACTACAGATTGCATGATAGTGAGTTGAGAAGTCAAGCTCATTGTCATACTGAAAACTTAAATCCTTAAAATTGGATACAGTTGTTAGCGAGTGGCCATCAAGCACGTAAGTCACCGCAGTACTGTAGTCTCCCATTCTCATGTGAACCGTTTTCTCCGGAGCGAGTGGCAAATTCCAAACTTTAGACCAGTCCAGTATCCTTTCCAGAGCGACCTGAACATTTTCGACATCACCGACCGACCCTATTTTTGTTATATATTTTAACATCGTCGGCAAATAGTTTGCAAATCACTCCAGTCTCTTCGAAAAACAGGGGCAGCTCAGCTGTGCAGATCGCGAACAAAATGGGTGATAGAGCATCACCACCGCTTCTAACAGATCTACTCATCTAACAGATGAAAAACTGGAACCTTTTTTTCACCTGGAAACTACGGTCGCGAAGATAGGCATTTATCCACTTGCACACTAATGGATGAAATTTTAATTCCTCAAGTTTCAAAATGAGTTTGTGGTGGTCAACACTGTCGAAAGCCTTCGAAAAATCCAAATAAATTTCTATCGCATGCCTTTCTCGACTCCAGGTACTCCAATCATTAATGCACTCCAGCAGATTGGTTTCGACCGACCTCCCTGCCACAAACCCATGTTGATTCCCGGGACTAATAGAATTCTTTTTCCAAGTGGTCCACTATATGTTTTTGAGGATCTTTTCGAAAGTTCTGCAAAGATCGACGTGATGCTTACTGGCCTATAGTTATCCACCACTTGTGAAGGTTCTTTTTTTGAACAAAGGGAGTCACAAAGGATTGTTTCCACAATTGTGGCACTTCCGAATACCAAAGTGACTGGTTGAAAAGATAAGCAGAAAGCGTCGGTATAAAGTCCGGTGTAACACAAGGATTTTGGCAACTTTCTGAGAAAGTCAAGGATCTCATCGCATTTAAAAAATGGGAAACTTATCATAGGGTACTATTCTTAGTATCCGAATCACTCCTTTTCGGATATCCGACCGGATATTCCAGATTTGGATAATCCGATATCCTAAAATTTGAAAACGCATTATCTGAATCGAACCAACATTCGGGAAATTTAATATCGGCATCATCTGAATCGACCAATTATCCGAAAAGTCGAAAATTCGGATAAAATCGAATAATTTTCGGGTAAAATCAGACAATTTTTGGATAAAGTCGGATAAAATTGCACTAGGCTACGCCCATTTTCCGTACCGCCTTCTATTTAGTGCAGCAACCCAGGATTTTCCTCCTTTTCCCGAACTCGGAAGTCGTTGCTGCGCGGAAAAATTTATGTGGTCAAGTGAGATGACCAGGTGGCTAGTTATTCAGTGTAGAAGATTTTTATATAGTTGCTTTGCATACTTTTTACGTGCTAGTTGTCCTGAAAAACCTGTGTTTGGATAATACTGTGCCTCCCAACGGCGATATAATAATTAAAGATTTGTTTTTATATTTTTATTAAATTGCATATATGAAGATTGAAGTTTGTATGTGAACATGCTGCGAATGCAATGAAGGACTACTGTTTGCTCAATTATGGATGTTTTCGCAGGCTTGCCTTGAGTACCTGGTTTATTTTTCACCGTTATGCCTCAACTTTGTTCCGAAATTATCCGACCGGATATCCGTATCCGAATCATTGGAGAAATGGCATTATCTGAATTGATCCATTATCCGAAAATTTGAAAAAGCGCATTATCCGAATCGATCCATTATCCGAAAAATTATTTTCGGATAACAAGTACCATATATTGGGTACTCGATTACAGAGCAGAAAAGAGTGATTACGTCACTGAACTCCCCGTAGACCTCGCAAAACTTGTCAGCTAGCAAGTTAGCCTTATCTGTCTCTATGATAACGAAGTGGTCATCTTTCTTTTACAGGGAATTTTTTTCGATTTTCCAAGATTTTTATTCAAAAATTTGTAGAAACCCTGCTGGTTACTACTATTGATGGCTTTCTTCTCCAAATTCCGATTGTATTTAGAAAGTCGACGTTCAAAAAGCAATGAGAAGCTTCGAAATTTGTCCCATTCGAAGCGAGATTGAGTGCTAGATGCCAATCTGAACAGGCAACTCCTTTGGTCTGACATGTTTTGCAGATAAGGAAGAAGTACAGAATGAGTCGCGCATACGCGCTTGAATGGTACAAAGATATGTAAGGCAATGCTTAAAATTTTCAAAAACAATTCGTACTTCCCATCAAAGGAGGGCGCGCTCTCAAGAGAATCCCTCCAGGTAATAGAAGAAAGGTAAATACAAAGATCTCATAATTACATCGAGTGAAATCACGCACGAGCGTAACCAGGGATCCACATATGGACAATTAAGAACAAAACTGACGCTGTTATGATCGCTAGTTCCCGCGGTAGGTCCAACAGTTACATTTCCTACGAGTGCATCATCATTAGAAAGGACCAGATCAAGGCAGTTCACACCTCTAGTAGGCTCCCTTACTAGTTCGCTAAAATCATGAGTAGTAATCGTGTTCACGAATGTAGAGGAACAGGTCGGCAAAGATTTTCTGAGATCATTCCAGTCTATTTCCGGATAGTTAAAATCACCAACTATTACTGATGGGTACTCGCAGCAAACAATATCACTGATAGTTTTCGACAGAACTTCATTTGAAAAAACCGGACGAGACTGAGCTCTGAAGATGATATCGAAGCCCAAAATTTCGAACGCCTCTGGAACTGGAGATAACCTCTACAAGACAAAATTTGCTCCTCAAAGGGCAGATAATTCCACCCCCTTGTTTTCTCTTTTTATCTTAACGCGAAATATGATACTCGATAGACAAAATACACAGTAACGACGACAGAGAGTGATCGGATTCGTGCCACGTTCTAGAGAAGACATATAAATCGAAATTGTTACCTAATACAAAACTTATATAGTTCGCGTTTTCCGGGTTTGAACGAACATTGGCATAGAAACAAGTGATGGTTCCCTGTGGTGGCTCAACATCCGATCCCACTAGTTTAAAGACAACTGACTGTGCGACTGCAAGGATCCCCCCGAACGATGGGCGCTGGAGTTAGGATTGACCGGCCCCCCACCACCCCAAGCGGAGTGTGAAGGTCCAGCTCTCCCACCCAGGTTCAAGCCCCGAGAATTCTGGTAAGCCTCTCTTCTTCGCTTTCTCTCCGAAAATGGAAGAGACTCTCGAATGGAGACTCCCCTCTCACAAGGGAAGTATACGAAGCGTAGGTCGGATCTGCCAAAACGATTAGTATCATTAGTATATCTTCTGGCTCAATAGTAAAAATGCGCAGTATTCCGCCCCCAGCTGCAGGTTCAAAAAAGTTATGAGCATTTTTCAAGCCTCGCGAAAAGGCAAGGGTGGGTGATTACCTATCAGGCATTTTTTTGCGGTTTCAAAAAATTTTCTCGGATTTAGCTCAAAAGTTGTATGTAGGGGTAATATACTAATCGAATACGAATCTGGAGTCCATTTGTCGAAATATAGGGGTTTACTGTAGGTTACGGTAGGTAACATGTCTTTTAGGGGCCAAAACCCACCTAAGTATTTTGAAAATCGATAAACGGACATTAAGTTCGTACTCTCCACCCCAAATAATACAAAATTTGATAAAAAATCTGAGATTTTGACCAAATCGCCGTATACCGACCGTAATCTACCGTAATCTGCAAAAAATTGATAAACGGACTCCA
Source organism: Aplectana chamaeleonis (assembly GCA_029168955.1). Lineage (NCBI taxonomy): Eukaryota > Metazoa > Nematoda > Chromadorea > Rhabditida > Cosmocercidae > Aplectana > Aplectana chamaeleonis. Next base: position 72,489 of record JAPDOI010002043.1, on the reverse strand, counting down.
GATTCGTGTTAAGCACTCCAAGTAACCCTCAGAGAATGATTTTGAGACATATCTATCGTAGAAATCCAAAAATCTCGAAAGTGGCGTCTTTCCTTCGAAATTTTCCCCAGTTTGAAAGCTTTGAACGAAATTAGCCGAAAACTTCGGAAAATCGACAAACAAACCACAGATTCGTGATTATCGCCCCAAAACCCCCCTGGGGATATTTTAAGTCAAATCTTGAACGTTTTCTCTAAAACGCTTCCAGGGCCCTCTAATTGGTATAAATAAACGCCCAACCGAAAATCCGTACAAGTTCAAAGCGCTATCAGTCTGGACAAAGTATGGAAAATGTGCCTTCACCCAAACTTTGCTCAGGGGTGTAGTTTTGGGCGCTGAACACATTTATGAGGTCCATTTCTGGATTTTCCAAAGACTTATGTGCTTTTTGGAAGATACAAAAAGCACAAAAAACAACCTTTTTAAGCTTGTAACTTCTCGGAACCTGCAGATCGGGTCGGGATACTGCGCAGTTTCACTATTGAGCCACAAGAGGTACTAACGATACTAGTCGTTTTGGCAGATCCGACCTGCGCTTTCAATACTTCCCTTGTCAGGGAAGAACCGAAGACGGTCAGCATTCTGCAGCGCAAATCTCTGCATTGATGAGCATGGTAGAATCACTTTGAGCTTTCTATTTTACCCTTGTTTGGGCTTCCCTAGGCGGTAAACAGTAACAGGTGTACATTCAACATTAAAGGCACAGTCCAACCTCGAAATCGTGCTTCTGCTCTCCAACCTATCTTGAAAACGGTCCGACGCCGATTCCAATGAGGTCTCTGAAATCGTACAAGACCTTCTGGGGACGGAGTTATGGCCTGTCAAAATTTGAGCTGCGGAAGTACGGTGGACGAGTTGTCCGAGGCTTGTAACTTCTGTCATTTGCAACCGATGTCTGCGAGCGGACCTGAGTCGGTAGAGAGACTGAGAATGAAGGGATGAACGGGGCTATTGATCGAAAACCATCGCTTATGTCGCCACTGTTGAGCTCGAAGCATCGTAAAAGGGGCGTGCCAAAGTGGCTTCCGTGTGTGGGCGCCCCAGGGTGGCTTCCCCCTATATCTCGCCTATTCGGGGAATCGAGAGCTCGCACTTGGCAGAGTCTTATAAGGGTGGATCCACTTCATAATTATGTGGTCTTCTCAGATTTCGCCCCTGAGCTTGGACTGTGCCTTTAAGTAAATGAAGAACATTGCAAGCACTCAAATAATCGTAATGGACTCGACGTTTAGCAGGCCACGATTTACGCTCCGGCACACCAGTGAAAACCTCTACGCCTCGCAACAATAATGGCAGCATTATCTTCGTCATCCTATTTATTTATTTATTAAGCTATATAAGGTAGACGTTATAGAAAAAATCGTTCACTCGTATATCAACTAAATGTAAAGATAAGATACTGGGACTATACACACAAAACATAAATATGAGGAACAGTTGTCATAAGTAAAGAGTACATTTTCTCAGAAACTTGGCAGCTTTCCTACCGAAAATCGCTTGAAAGACCAGAAGCAAGGGGGAATGAAGGGAATATCCGGGTTCATCGAAACAAAAACGGATCCAGCCCTGCACGTAAAACCATGCAGACTGTGCCCAGTCCTTGGTGTGTTGTACAAGATTTTCTCCGAATTACCCCTGGTTTTTCAGAAGCCTGAAGTCTGTAAAATTTCGTTACATCAGTTTCAACAACTCCTCTGAGAATTTTAAAACCATACAAATGTCATTTACCTTTCTCCTTAATTCTGAAGTGTGTAGACTACATTCCTGTTTCTCGAACACGAATCAGGGATACTCACTTATCGGAATCCTACCATTCTTAAAAATATTTTTCTCGTGAAATTTCTTTGCACTTTCTCTAATAAGTTTATATCTTTTTTAAGATGTGGGCAAAAAACAGGAGTACCGCATTCCATAAGAGGACGTACATATGTCGTATACGCTTTTGTGAGAACTCTTCGGTCACAAACAGACAATGCCTTAAAAATGTGGAATGTTTGCAACGACGCCTTCTTGACCAGAGCCTTGTAATGAAGAGAAAAGTTCAAGTTGCAATCCTAATGAAAACATCCCTGGCATGAGACACTGAAGCCAAAGTGTGATCTTCGAGCAAATAATTATGAGGAAGACTAGATAGCCCTATCCTCATATGAAACGCCTTCTTTGGTGACATAGGTAAACTCCATGTTTCCGACCATTCCTGAATTTTATTCAGAGCTGTTTGAATCACAGCAATGTCTTCAGGGTGCTCAACTTTTCTATACATCTATATGATCATGTAGATCATGAATCATCTATATGATTTTTCTACGGACGTATTCAATGACTGAGTAGCAGGAGTAGAGAAAGAGTCAGCTGACTGGAGAAATTAACGAGATAGCACTTTTCAGATCCGCATTTTCAGCCGAGAAAACTTCAGCCCTGGCTTCAAGATCCAAATTCCTTCTGACAAGAGATTCTAATTTATGCTGAGAGTCAAGCAAATGGATAAAGATATCTCTGACATGACCAGGAAATGTCTCGTCTTCCATCAATCGATCAATGACCACGGCAATTCCGCCACTTCCGGTCACCACGGGACAGCCATTTTTCTTCACAGCAGCACGAGTCATGACCATGGTTGAAAATTACAGCAGAAATATAGGAATTAACGGCGATGAGGAGAGGCGAAAAGTGTACCAGAATTACGAGATTTGAAAGGTAAACTGACGATTGGGAATCGATGTAGTAGAGCTCGCAATACACCGACCGCTCGGGGCACCCACAGACAAGGAATTTGATGTGAAGCATTTTTCTCGAGCGCTTTCAGAACCCCCTTATTGGTAGAAGTAAACGCTCAACCGACAATCTGTACAAGTCCAAAACGCTATCACTCTTTGCTAAGTTGGAAGAATGTTCTTTGACTTAAACTTCGTACATGGCGGGAATTATGGACGCTGAACACGATGATGAGATCCGTTTCCAGATTTTGATAGATTTCCGGGCGTTTCAGGAGGTGCAATGAGTGCAGAAATCAGGTGAAAAACCGCTATAACTTTTTCAGAGTGATTCCCGGCAGCTGCGAAGGGTATATCTGGACTTTACGTCCAAAATTGGTTCTAAAAGTTCATGTCATTTGGAATGGTTAGTATGGCTAATAGTAGTTCCCTTAAAAGCAATTGTCTGCTTTTCTCAATAAATGCGTTTATTCAGGCCCTCTATTGGGAAGACGATCCGCATGATATTGATGCTATGAGTGCATCGCAGTGGCCGGCAGCTGATGATAGTACGTTTCCAAGCTACGTATTGACCTCGTGCAGACCACTGAAAATAGTTGGCTGTTGGAACATCTTTCTGACTACATTTCTTGGAACAAATTTATTGATCATGAACCCTTTCCGCATCGATTCTCAGTAGTGACCCGCTTGCAGTTTACTAGCTTGCCGACTGTTTATATTTAGCGTACGATTGTGCATCGGCTTGGTTCGGTCCGTGGGATGTTACTGCTTCCACTGCTCACATGGCCAAGATGCGATCTGTACCAGGTTCAGTCTTGTTGTTTCTATAAAACTTCATCCACCCCTCAACTGTAGACTGCTGCTGATAGTATAGACTACTGCTGATAGGGTGGTCGTCTTGTGGCGCCAAGCAATGACGAGGGTGGGCGGATCGGAGGGAAGGGCACGGCTATTGGTCGGCGCCACTTCGGTAACCAATAGCACTGCTTAGCCCTTCCCTCTCATCCGCCCAATCTTATCACTGTTTGGCGCCACAAGATGACCACCCCTGCTGATACATGAGGAATATTTGTATTTCTTATCACCTTTCAGTGTATTTTCGCAACATTGTCGGGCTTTGTAACTAGAGTAGTTTCCTAGCCTTTGCAGATCGAAGTGAGAGCACCCTGTAAAGTGGTTAGTGGCGTCACTCTTGCAAGATATTGGGTTTTTTTGTGCGAGGGTTTTTTTTTAAATGTTTGTTGTTCAAAATTTCGCCAGAACGAATTTGTTTTCGATTTTCGCTCATTCGAATTTTTTTGGAACGAAATTTTTTAATTTTTCGTTCATTCGAAATGTGATTTCTCGAATGTTTTTTGCGAAAATTCTTTTGACTTCCAAGACGCTTCTCAAACCTCAGGCTACGCTTTTTCGTTATTCCTCGGGTCGAGTTGTCGTGGGCGTGACCGAACAACTCACCTCCTTGATTAAGATGTGCTTGGGACCGTGGAATATAAAGCATATCTACAAATGGGTTGGAAGCAGCGGAGCGTTCGGTCATGGCAAAGTGTAACACTGATCAGGAGACTTCGACATGATAAGTCCAACAAGCATCGCTTCTATTGGCTTGAAATAAGGGAGAAAGGCTATACAGCCGGCGCGGATCCCTCTGATACTTTGCATCCCTTGCTGTGTATTGAGTGTTGACGCAAACTCGGTGCATGCATGTTATAGCATATGCGCACCGAGTCTGCGCCAATGAACAACAAGGAACGCAAAGTACCAGCAGGATCCGTGCCGACTGTACATGTCCTCGACTCGAATACTCGCGACTTGAGTCGAAATCGAACACTTATGGAGAATTCATTCTCAAAAAGAGAAGACCAAATTCTACAGAAAACGTAAATAACCCTTCCGTAATAATCCAAAAAAGGGATAACTACCGTATACCTCAAGTAATCCACCGTAGGCTGACAAAAATCGATAAACTGGTCTCAGTTTCGTGTTTAGCTTTCAAAATAACCCCTCAGAGAAGCAATTTGAGGCACATCTATCGTAGCGTTCCAGAAATCGGCAAAAACCTCGTTTCGCCTCCAAATTCTCTCCCGATGGAAAGCTCCAAACAAATTAAGTCGAAAACTTCTGAAAATCGACAAATAAATTACAGACTCGTGATCAGCACAGCGAATAATCCCCATGGGGAAGTTTTGAGTCAAATCGGACACATTTTTCCTGAACGCTTTCAGAACCCTCTAATTGATCTCTAGAAGTAAACGGTCAACTGACAATCCGTTTTGGTCCAAAAAGCTATCACTCTATGCCAAGTTCGAAGAATGTTCTTTCATCCAAACTTCGTCCAGGGGGGTTATTGTTGGCGTTGAATACGATTATAATGTCCGTCCCAAGATTTTCGAAAGATTCCTGCGCGTTTCGGAAGGTGTAATGGGTACGAAAATCAGGGGAAAACGCCTGTGACTTTTTTCAGAGCGAATCTGTTGTTGTTGTTGCCCATCTTCCACCGTAAACATTGATCCTGGATTCAACTTCCGGCACGTCGACGGCGTAGCAACGTTGCAGGAATCCTCTTCTTTGGAGGATCCCTGAGTGGGGCGTTTTTTGACCCTCTTTTCTTCGTTATTCTTTTTAGAAAAAATTTATTTTTTTTAAATGTTTTTTTCTGATTTTTCTTTTTTTACATTTCAAATTCATTATTGCATGATCATGACAGGAAATTTTCGACTTCAACTGGTTTGAGCCAGAGATCTTCTATTGTAAGGTGCGTTGGCTTCCCAGAACATGAGAGCTTGTGGGGTACTGTGTGTTCCTCCAGTCTGCATTCCTGACAAAGTGGATTATCAGCTGCTCCTATCTTATGGAGGTACCATTGCGATTTTAAGTAGAAACCACTTCGGAGCTGAGACAGCGCTGCTCGACTGGGTCTTGACAACGTCTCCTCCTCCTTGGATATCTTCGGCGGCGGTCCTCTTAGCAAAGGAGAGTTTAGAGTATACAAGAACTCTTTTACAAATTTCTTGTGAACTTCTTTGCGAATGCTCTCTGCAGTTGCTGGTTTCACCAACATTGGCTTGACAGTTCTGACGTGCTTCCTAATCTGTCTAGGCGGTTCCGGCTTCTCCATCATGTCGTGCGATGGGGTCCAGGGTCGATTGTCGCAACCGTTCGATATTGGAGTGTCAGCATCTCATTATGAGCTCGAGCTGGCATGATTCCTGTCTTGTTACTCAAGAGAGCCGTGCTTGCCATTGCCAGGCTTCCCGTCGCGTGTGAGAAGAGAGACAGTCGTCTTCTGAGCCTTTGTCAGCTTCTGGAGGTAGTCGTTCAGACGTTGGCTGGGGTCGCGTAGGACTTCACAGAATATCCAATTGCACGGTAGTTCAGTGTGAGCAGCTCTTGGCTTTGTTCCCAGTTTCTTCCCGCCAACGCTTTCAGGAGGTTCGTTCTTTTAGCCGTCTTTTTGCGAACAGCTTCCTCATGAAGTCGTCCCGTCATCATAGTATCAAAATGATAGCCGAGGATCGTCGGATTTCTTTCGTGCGTGATTTGCGTTCCATTTATGAAGACTTTCGGCACGTATCTCGCTTGAGCAGAATGTGTTGTGAGAAGAGAGACAGTCGTCTTCTGGATCGAAAGTTGAAGCAGGAGATCTTCCAGAGCCTTTGTCAGCTTCGGGGGATAGTCGTTCAGACGTTTTTCGCAGGTTTCCACATCTGGATCTGATGCAGCCAGTGATAAATCATCCGCATATCCGATTAGGTGTGTTTCTGGTGGGGGTGCTGGCAGATCGGCGATGTAGTAAGAAAAAAGGAGCAGAGAGAGCACTGCGCCTTGCGGTACCCTGGAGAGCACCAATCTTACGTTTGACATCCGGCCTCTGAACTCTGTCCGTATCGTCCTCCCCTTTAGGTAGCTAGAGGTTCAGCGCGCAAGTCCTCTCGGTAGGGATGACTCTGCAAGGTTCTGAACAAGAATGGAGATGACGACAGTGTCATAGGCCTTCTTTAAGTCGAGCGCAACCATAATTGAACGGCTTGGCGGTCTCTTCTCATTCAATCCATCCGTAATGAATCCGGTAAGTTCGACCAATGCTGTGGTGGTGGAGAAGCCTTTTCGAAAACCATTTTGCCATACAGGGATTTGCAGGTGCGTCTCCAGCGTAGGAAGAATGGTTCTTTCAAAGATGCGTGCCATAGAAGAAATTATCGAAATAGGCCTGTAGCTGTTCAGATCTTCTGCAGGTTTACCAGGCTTCAGGAGTGGGAAAATTCTCGCCTCCTTCCACGACGCCGGGATCAGTCCAGTTGACAGGGCTCTGTTGAAAAGGGCTCTAAGGCACTCCCGAAAAATTGGTCCTGAATGTTTGAGCGTTACAGGGGCCACACCACTTGTATCCAACGCTCTAGACGGCTTGCATTTCTTCAAGGCGGCGTCGATGAGGGCTGTCGAAATGATGGGAACGCCTTCTCTCGGAAAGTTTTTGATCCATCGGAAGGTCCTTCGTGACGACTTCATGCTTTTATGAGGGCATGGCGAACTGAATTGTTTGCATAAAAGGTTGGCCGCATTCTTGTTTTTCAACGGTTTGCCCTTGTGCAAAATTTGGATGGGATTGGGTTTCACTGAACGGCCTTCAGAGCCTTCATGGTTGCCCATAGCTTCGAAGAGTTTGTATGATGATCTATGCCTTCCACGAAAGTTCTTTATGTCTGCTGTCGGTCCTTCCTCACGTCATCTGTGATTTCCCGTTCAGCTCTGAAATCCGGGTGTTTTTGGGATCCGTTCTCCGAATCGCGTATCTTTCACATGAGGTCCTTAGCGGTGGCCTACAGGCCGGGCATAAACGCTTTACGCCTACCCTTGGGGTTGGATTGTAAAGTCTCTGCTCTTATAGCTGATGTGAGGAATCTATCCATTTCCAGTGGGGTAGTCCGAAAGTCGAAATCAGCCGACTGTTGTTCCAGCACCGACACAAATTTAGACCAGTCTGCCTTTTTTAAGTTGACGAAAGTGGTCCTCAGCGAGGGAGAAATAAGGGCCTCGCTTCTGAGCTCCATCACGATAGGGAGGTGGTCACTTGCCCCTGTGTTAATGGTGTCCCACAGTGCTGACGATGCTAAATCCTGCGAGCACAGCGAAAGGTTCGGTGAGGAGGGTCTTCCATATGTCGGCTTCCTTTTTGAGTATGGGGCTTCGTTCAAAATCACAAAGTTGGATTGCGCTATCTCCTCCTCTAAGTCCTGTCCACGTTGATCTTCCTCACCCTCCGACCATAGAGGACTGTGCGCATTGACATCGCCCATGACGACCGTAGGTTTCACACATTGCAAGACTTGGGCGATAGACAGCTCATATGAGGGTGGGCATGAGGATCTTGGCGGAGAGTAGATGTTGTGAATTTGAAGTGATCCAGCCCTAGTTTCCACAGCTATGGAGATGCATTCCGTCGTGCCATCGTTGGTACCTGGAGTGATCATACTGCACTGTAAGTCGTTTCGGACCAGAAAAGCCACACCTCCGGAACTCGTTCTGTCATTTCTCAGGCATGTATAGCCCCATACAGTGGGTGCTCCTTAATTCGGATCCAGTTTGGTTTCTTGAAGTCCCACAATTTCGGCCCCTATACGGTGCGCGAGAGCTTCTAGTTTCGCCGATTCGTTGCGAAAACCATTGATATTCTATTGAATCACCTTCAAAGAGTCAGGATTCGACTGTTGCGGTTGAGATGTTGGCACGATGACGCAGTTTGCGCACACGTATGATCTGTCCGCATCCTTGAAAGACTTGAGACCGGAACATTTCTTCACGTGAGTCCATTTCCTGCACTTGATACATTGGACGCTCCCTGCTGCGGCTGAGGTACCACACTGGGTGCAGGGCCATCGAGTACAGCGAGGGGGTCCAGGGTTTGCTTCGATTGAGGGACGAATGAGTAGACAACGGATCAGCAGCGCCGTTTTATGCTGATCCGCGACCGAAAAAATTGGCTCCAGGACTCATGAAAGAGTGAAATCTGGGAGGTATAGTCGAGGATCTTTGACTTCGGAAGGATGACGGCATTGTAGACGACTTCTTCCGTGTACGCTCTTGCCAACGAGTAGGCGATCCTCCATAAGAGCGAATCTAGACAGTGACGAATGGCATGTTCGGATTGTACGCCCAATAATGGTTTTAGAAGAGTACATTTCATTTGGAATGGTTACTATGGCTAATAGTAGATCCCTTGTACGTAAATTTCAGACTGCGTACGTCTGACACACTCCCTCGCATGTCTGGAGAATTCGATCAGGTTTGGGAGGGGTGATCCGAGCGAAATCTAATCGCACTTAATTTCGTGCCCTAGTGAGATTTCATTGGTTTTAATAACCGTGATTTACCCGAGAATTAAGGCCAACTTTGACAGAGGGCGGCAGGTGACTGCCTGCATAATTGAAATGTGGACCATTGATACGGCTGTGCGGTAATGACCCGCTTCCGCTTTGGTATATGCATTTCCGGTTTTATTTGGGCCGTTGCGTTCCACTTCCGTTTCTGAATTTTTGGCCGGGAAACGGATGAGAGTAGTGCTTCACGGTCTTTGGTATCAGGTCTGTGTTCAAGGAACGTATATTGCTCAGACAATTGGTGCGGGCGGATCGCCGGCTCTTTGCGGGCAGACCGACATCCCCCCACTACGCCATCCGGTTGCCAGTAGCTAGCTCTCCCTCCTTAAACAGTTAAAGAGACTTAGGCCCCGATCATAGTCTGTGCAAGTCGAAACTGTGAACGGCTGTGACCCGCCGTGGCCTGCTGTGACCTGCCGTAGCCCTCCCGGTCGATACGTATGAAAAACATGATCGCGTGAAGTTGAGAAAAACACGCGTTGTGGCCGACACGGTCGCTATCTATGCAATACGTGGATGACGGGAGTGAAAAAGAAAATGCCGCGTAAGCGGACCGATAATGAAACATTGCGTATCCCTAGGGATCCTAGACTAGGATGCTATCCACACTGCTACCTCCACGTCTTCACTATCTTTCTGTGAACAGAACCGAATCCAGTTGGCCACGTAACCATCGTTATCATTTCCGGTGGGCTCCGATCGGTCACACCGGGTGTTTTTCTCATCACCATCCGGCCATGTTTTTCATAAGTATCGAACGGCGGGTTACAGCAGGTCACGGCGGGTCACAGCAGGCCACACCGGAGTTTTTCGCACCCCATTTTCAATGCTTCTCATGTGTATAGACCGGGCTGAATACGTCCAATCAACCAGCTATGACCGGTGCCTTACCAAGTAAGCTGAAGGAAATTCTGCCAAGAAACAGTTTAACAAATTTTACTGTCCCTAGAAACTTCACAAATGCCCCAGAACTCCTTATATTTCCCTAGCCCCACCTGTGTGTTGGCCGCCGGGGTAGTGACGGGCCGGTGGTTTGCGGCATCCTTTATCCCTTGAAGTCCAGAGCTGCCCCATCCTACCCCTCGATGAAGTTTACCGAGGGTCTTTGCCATGCTCCGAATTCTTAAATTACCAGATTTCTTCTCCTGTGTAGTATTAGAATGGTTGGAAATGTAGTTATAATTATGGAAAATGACATGTGTTTTTTTCAGCAGAGTACTGTTCGGACAATGTGGCAGCTAGACGGCGGACTATTGATATTCGATGTCGATGCGATAGCCCTAGTTGTGCGAGTTTTGCGCATTTGAAATGCCAAAGGAAGTTTTCGACAGAGTGTTGTTTGAAAGTGAGCTGTCCGTCTTAATTCATCTCTGCAATATTTATTTTTTTCGAAAAACCGTTTTTAAGAGTCCTTATTATTGCTCGTTCCACAAGGGTCCTGATCGGGAGGTTAGTTTGCCTGTATTTTGGTTCAAATTTGTATGTCTTGGTGGCACAGCATGATTCATGGCGTTACACATTCTTTTTTAGGCTGCTCACTCGTCATTGTCAGCGTCCCAGCATCACAGGGCCGGGTCTGCCGAACGATCATCCGGTTTCCCATACAAAGCAGACTCCTTCCCTACAGAGTTGGTGTCTTACTGATTTCCCTTCTACTAAAAGCTGTTCGGTGGGTTTTGTTGATTTAGTCTGCTTTTCAGACCTGACTGCTCGTCGTCACAAGCTTTTCAACCACAGAAACGGTAAGATATTCAACTCAAATCGATACGAGGGTTGCTTGAAAACTGCGTACAGAATGGAACGTGATGAGTCCGAGCAAACAATGAAAATTAGATTTGATTCTGCTTCTTTAGGGGCGGGGAGGATCCTGAGTTAGAACTCCGCGCACCATCCCTTGTGCTTAACCCTTGCTAGAAAATCTATCAGTCTTCCACGAAAGTCATGCAGTCTCGTCTTACACGAAGTGTCTGACATACGTAGTGTTGTTATTACAGCACTTTTCCTGTGCGTTCATCGTGTTCGAAACTTCGCTTTTTTCTGTAGGGGCTCCTTTTATGCACCCATTTTCACCCCCCTGCGACCCCTTTCGTGGAAAATCGCTTGGACTACTCGCGGCACTAGTAATTTTCAGGTATCTGTCTTATTGAAAATGAGCTATAGTTGGGAAAACTGTTTTTTCTCTTCCCGCTGCGCCGTCCGTAGCTGTCCGTCTTATTTACTCAAGGTTGCATCCACCCGAGCTATTTCAAATCGATGGACGAAGCGATCCCAAGTCGCGACTACGAGCGATTTGAGATCATAGCAGCATCGTCTGTCGCTTCGACTTGAAGCCGAAGCGACGGGCTATAAGAAGGGCTTGCGGCGTTAAATTTCCACCCCTTTCCTTAAGGTTTCCCGACAGGGTCAAGCAATGTTGGAAATTTTACAAAGTGGGGGTAGCCACCAAGCTTAAAAAATTGGGGGGGGTCGCACCGCCGGATTTTTTCGATTCGGTTTTTTTTTCGACTGTGATTCAACTCCACCACAAAATGTTCCATACACAAGCAGGAGTTATTCAAATTTGTTTGTCAACCGCTGGTGACCTAAATGCTCGTCAAAATTGCGATTGTCCGAATAACGAAAAAAATGGTTTTGGGGGGCCTTCCAGTGTCATATACAGGCTATAAAACGGCGAAATTCACTTGGTTCCTACGCGTGCTGATGTGGAGCGGAGGTTAGAGACAGTGAGAGAGCGTAGGGCAGACGGAGGCCGAGGCGTCGCGCGTGCCGCTCGCGCCCCGAGTGATGTGAATTTCGACGTTTTATAGAGGGTACATTACTCTTACGATTTCCGTGTTCCGATAAAAAAGACTCAATATTGAAGTAGGAAAAAGAAAAGCCGCTCATGTAGGGTGAGAAAGAGAAAAAAAATCGCCCGCTGGAAAAGTGGCGTAAAGGAACCGTTTTTTACAAATGGCATTTTTAGCCTTGGTTTTGACTTTTGGAAGGCGGCAGTCAAGCAGAAGGTGTATCTGTTGAATGGTTATCAAAAACTACATTGACTGGATTTTTTCAAAAAGAAAAATTTTTCTGGAAAAAAATGCAGCTAAAGTAGTTTTCGATAACCATTCAGTACATGCACCTTTGCTCGACTGCCGCCTTCTACTAGTGAAAACCATGGCTGAAAAAAACATTTGGGAAAAAAAGATCTTTTCCACCACGTTTTACAACGGACGATTTTTTCTCTTTCTCACTCTACATGAGCGGCTTTGCTTTTTTCTACTTCAATACTGGGTCTATTTCACCGGACCGCTGAGTTTGAGTAAGAGCAATGTATATGACACTGGAAGGCCCCAAAACCCATTTTCCGCTGTTTAAAGGCAGTGTTCACGATAACAATCGTTTTTCTGCTTTTCCGCCTATCTTGAAGACGGTCCCATGCTGATTCCAATGATGCTTTTGTAATCGTACAAGACCTTCTGCGAATGGAGTTATGGTCCCTCAAAAATTGAGCTACTCAGAACTTTCCACCCTAGCTATTTCCGCCTTATAAGTATGTACAGGCCATAAAACGGCCAATGTCTCGCCGTCGACTGCGTACCACGCGCTGCGCGACCGCACGTGCGTCGGAAGCAGACGAGTTTTAGCCGCCACGCGGCGGCCAAAACCCATCTGCTTCCAACGCGCGTGCGGTCGCCCAGCGCGTCGCGCAGCGCGTGGTACACAGTCGACGGTGAGACATTGGCCGTTTTATGGCTTGTAGTCTGATAGCATCATGCTACATACCATAAAGACGCAAATACCTAGAACTAAAGACGCATGTATCATTCCTCAAAGACGCATGTAACAAACGCTGAACACGCAGGCGCCTTACATTAAAGGCGCATGTATCATTCCTTAAAGACGCTGGTAACAAACGCTGTACACGCAGGCGCCTTACATCAAAGGCGCTTGTATCATCCCTCAAAGACGCATGTACCAAACGCTGATCACGCAGACGCCTTGCATCATGTCTGCGTGCCCAATATACTTTAGATATCAAAGCCCTCGTCAGGGCGGCGGCTGTGGACGCGAGAGAGACCACTGAACTATTTATTTCAAATAGCAACGACTTGCCCTTATGAGGCGCGCCGTACATCGCGTGAGTTTGCAATCGATGCTCAACATGTGGATGATGATAACTACGGCAACGGCCCAATCTTCGAATGGATAGCTTAAGGTTCCTACGTTCTTGTAGTTAACAAATAAAATAACAAAACAATATGACATTGAGATTATTACTGATTATTATTAAATAACTATGAGATTTAACCTTCCTGCAGGAAGATTGTTTCATCCCTCGAGCTCGCAGATACTTTACTGCAGAGAAACCTTGTTACTGCAATACCGGCCATTATTTTGGCGTTTTTGGCCCAAAAAAAAAACGCTAAAAAGCATTTTTCGCTCTTTTTTCCATAACTCTGTTCAAAAGGGTCAATTTGGGGATCTAACAAGATATTGGGAATCAGCATCGTGTGCTCTTTTTTTCTGGAATAACGCATGGCTCCCTCTTCAACAAGATATGTATGCAAAATAAGACAAGAAACAATCAACCCGAATCGCAATTTCGCAATGAAGGCATTTATGAGCGAATGCGTCCATGCTGTTACGCCTAAATGCTTTGTAAAGTATGCCAAATAGTGCAAATGCTAAAAGAGAGTACTCTCGATCCTGATTCCAAATATTTCTTCGGATTCTCAAATTGACCATCATGAACAGAGTTATGGCGAAAGGGCGTCGAAATTGCTTGTTTGCGTTTTTTTTCGCGGAAAACGCAAAAATTATGGCCTATTAGTGCTCTTCTAGACCCGTTTCTGTACGTTTATAACTCCAATGCGGCAGTGAGCTACCGATTGTTTCAAATTTCGATGAAATTAGGGAGACGATATTCACCGTGGACACGTAACTGTGCGTAACTGAATTTTGTATTTTCATGAAGCGCGAATCGTAATTAAGCGAAAATGCGAAATTTATAGTGGACCTATACTTTTGCACTGCGCTGTATACCAGAAAGAATCAGGTTGCCTATGTAAGTTCAAACCGAACTTCAGGGCGTGAAATTGCGGATCGCACGAATTTCTATGTAATATGTGGATTTTGAGTTTTAGATTTGACGCCGACAAAGCGTTAATGTACGCGCGGACGAGTATACTCGTCGTCTACAGCTCCGCGGTTTCCTTATTTTTCACGAACACCGCGAATACTTGAGAAGCCCAGGATGTGTGAAAGTCATGTCTAGGATTAATGTCCCGACTTCAGTAAGCACAAGACAGCAGTCGTACGCTACCGCCTTGTTTTTAATTATAGTTAGTAGAATCACGAACAAAATGAAAATCTGAGAAAGTTTTCTTATCAGGAAAACACATGAACTTATCGGGAAAGGTGAAATGTAGTGGTTATCGACGAGAAATCAATCAGTTGTGAAAGACGCACTCGTCGTAAACATTTTGAGTAGCTTTCTTGCGTCTAAACGGTTTGTTACTTGCGTCTTTGTGGTCTCTTCCGAAAGACGCTCTTACCATACACGCCCCCTCGTATGTTACTTGCGTCTTTCATACGTGCAAGTGACAAGAAATGACGTTTTCGACCCTATAAAGACGCATGTAACAAGGAATCGGGCTAATTAGACGCAACAACCTAGGCTGGAAAGTTCTGAGTAGGGAAGCATGGTGGACGAGTTGTCCGAGGCTTGTAACTTGCCGATGTGTGCGAGCTGACCTGAGTGAAGAGAGAAGTTCAGAATGAAAGGAAGAACGGGGCTTTCGATCGGAAACCATCGCTCATCTCACAATCTCGAGCATTCATTTGTTCACGTCGGTGGGCGTGGAAAGTGCTTCTGGGTGTGACGAGCTGACGGGTGTCCAACTTTGGTGGCCGTAGGGGACCGTTCCGAGCTCATTTTTCTTAGTTTTTCCAACGTTAAGGTTGCGCTAGGCCCCGCAGCTGCCGATCACAAAATCAGACATGGTTTTTATCGTGGACACTGCCTTTAAACAATTGCAATCTTGACGAGCATTCAAATCTTCAGCAAAGCGGGCGGGCCTACTTTGAATTCAGCGGGGTCATTGTTAGGCGGCGTTCAGAGTTCAATCGCGGCGCGACGCGATGTGATAGTTAGCATACGTATCGATCAAGCGTCGCGTCGTCGCTGGGTGTTCACAGTGAACAGGCGCGATACACTTGAAATGACGAGCAATTAGCCTTCGCGCGACGTCCATCCTTACAACGCAACCCGACGCGATAGACTTCGCGCTATGGCAATCTCGTTGCTGCTTTTCTTCAGCGTTTTAACATCAACACATTTTGATTTAGACAATGAAATAAAATAGGCTTACATAGGATCACCTGCACTCAAACGATCACGAAAAAAGCTGCTGGGATTGCTACAAAAAATCGTCGTAGCTTGGTTACGAAAAATCGCGTACTTACGCAGTTGCGCGTAGTCGCCCAGCGTTCACACCTCAATACTCGCGCGACCCCAACAACGAACGCATTCTATCCAACGGGATGCTTGACCCTGTTTCCTGAACGCGTGGCCAGCATTCGTTGTGGCTCAATCAGTACAATATCCGCAACGGTTCTGCCGCTCCCCGCTTGTGACGAAACGGCGTGAACTTGAAACCAGTGTCCGCACACTTTATTTTAAGTGTCAATGTTTGCTTATTCCAATTATTTTCAGAGCGCGATGTTCAGTGAATATTGCCTCATCTACGCCGGAGAAGAGATACACTTTTCGGTATGCGTTTTCATCTGATTCTAGAGTGGTACTTCTTCCTGCCTCTTTTTCTTAGACATCGCCTGGGAGAATTTCCATTAGTAATGCTTGCAGGGATGGCATATTGGTGGAGGTGTCCTCGGGTGGCTCCGGTAATCAGCAGCGAAGTCGAGGAGCTCCACCAGTGATGAGGAAACGCAGAATGTCCGACAGTGATGAGGCATGTTGAATCTTTCTTCAAGGTCTTCATGGCACGCACTAAAGCCCACTATAAATTTTTTTTGCGATCTTGATCCAACTTTGTAGGAGTGCATGCATCTGGTTTTTAACTATAAAATGCACTGTATCATTATCATATGAGCATCTTCAGTATTCAAGTTCTACCTTTGAAATTCTTGAAGATTCACTCGAGCCTTTTCAAGAGATCAAGGTCGGAGCCTGTGCAGATGAATATCCAGTGACGTAATCGAGACATAGGAATAGACGCGAGCAGGAAGAATGAGTATTCCATTAAACTGGAAATGTATCTCTGTCAGTAAGATGCTCGCTGTCTCTACACCAAAATCCAGTTTTGACTCTCACACCGGGTTCTGAAGATTACAGTACCCATCCTGATGTCAAATGGGATGGCGTTTGTTGGCTCGCCGCGCGTTCCCCTCGGCGCTCGGCTTCGCTGTCGATCTATCGTTGAGGGTTCTTAAGAACGCCGAACAAAAACATGCATTTGTCAAGGCTAAGATCAACGTGCTCAGAGCTCTGTGAGGTTAACCATGAATAAGTAGCAGAGAGACCATTTTAAACACGTAGAGGTGACTCTACGGCTCGCTCTGGGGTATGCTGCACTGGCTCTCAGGAAGTCGGAGCTCGCCACCCGCGCGCATTTTGGGCCTGGCTTGCCACCCGCTCACCCGTCGTTTCGAAGTGCTCGCCACCAGCTACCCCCTCGTCTTCGCTCGCAACCCGCTATGAGTATAGCGGGTCGCGAGCGCGAGGAGAAGTGGCATAGCGGGTCGCGAGCTGTTTGCTAGCGAATCGCCCGCTAAATTGCTATCGTCCTTTAAAGTTGTTGCGAATCAGTGGTTGTTTACCCCGGGTCCGACGTCATGATGACGTCAGTCCCGTGGGAAACGGCCAGTGGACTAACAACCAGAATAATACGACCTGAACTAAATACCCCAGCAAACGACATACTGCAATACGCGGATGTTACTACAACATTACCGCACTCTAGAATGAACACCCAACGTCCCCAACTTGGGACTCACTGTACTAATCAATATGCACTCAGACTGTGGTATAACAGCGAAAGATACCCCTCTCGCTTACACAACAGTACACCGCTAATTTAGATAATTTATACTATATAGATATTACGAAGATAAAGAGGAAAGATGGGATCAGATAATAAAACAATAGTTCATAGATAAGGAAACATATGACCGGAGAAAACCACTGAATTAGCAAAAGAAGATAAACAAGGAATACGGCCGATGAACTGTTCATCAATCCTGCTCATCGCGAGCAGCTGCATTAAAGAGATGAATGGTAGTGTTCTAAAGGCCCTAAGGCCCCACAGCGAAGCACTGTACTAGTGACGGAAAAGGAGATAATCAACAAAACAGAGAGCAGCCGCACCGGGCCGTGGCAGGAGAGTCGACTCAATATTTTAGGCCACTCGAACCAATCCGGCGTGGGCGGCGCTCGCGTACTGTATTGCCGGCATTCGCTGTGGGACCGACCGCGCCCGGGCCCTCGTAGGAGCGAAGCATCGCGCTTTCGCGACAAAAGTGTTTCGCAACATTTCCCGAATGTTCGCCTTAATCTTACCATTCTCATCATTTTTTTGTTTCTGGTTTTTTGCTTGTTTTGTTTTTGCAATACTGTGGAGCTCAAACTCGATATAGACATGTTTTCAACTCGATGCTAAGCGTCGCAGCGGCTGTGGGGATCGTAGTTAATAGTTTCGTCACTCGTCGCGTACACATTAATCCGTCTAAGTGCCCAAATAAGCATAAGCAAGTTGTGTTCAGACGAGCCGGTCTTCTGACGGACAACTCGTCCATCGAGCTCACTTCATAGCCTATCTAGGCAACCTGATTTGGGATCCGCTTCTCTTTTGGGACACTGAAGTGTTCGTTAGACGCATGAAAGTTTCGCGGTCCCAGAAGTTTCAACCCCTCTCTGAAATCCTACGAGCAGCCCTCGCTCAAGACGAGTTACATTCCGCAGCCGACGTGTGGGTTGCTTGCGAGTATACATTCATAACTAGTGAACCTGCCTATCCACCTCTTGGTGTGCCACTGACCCCCGAAGAAGAGCGGTGTGTGAATAAAAACTTACCACTCTATAATTTTATACCCATCTCATTATAAATGGGTTCTCATGGACTTTGGGGCAAACTCCCTGCTATGTGTTGTACCATGCGTGCGCCGAATTTGTGCCAACCTTCAATAGGTAACAAAGTGTCAGTTCGATTCCTACCAACTTTACTTATTATTGACTTTAGTTTAAAAATTATACCTTTTTTATCTGAAAATCCACCTCTCAGGCACTTCAACGCTCCCGATTTGGATGGGGAAACCCCAATTCGGCACTTAGCTCCTGGTGAGCTTAAAAAATAGGCGCGCCTCGGTCGTTCTACAACGAAGTGGGGCCATATTTGACATGTTGTGGAGGTGAAAACAATTTTCGAATACAACCATAAATTTCGCCCACCCCTGGGACCGTAACCCTGGGAAGTTTGGGGTACGATCTGCGTCCACGTTATAATTTGTGAAAGCCTGAAATAAGCAAAGACAATAACGCGCTCCGCGACTAATTTGCAAATGTGATAGCCGAAGATCCCGGGTGCTGGAATCCGTTCTGCAGAGGGAGGGCTAGATTATTAGACTTTTCAATATCATCAGATGAAAATCGTAATCGTGATTTCTGAAAATTTAGCTTCCTGGCAAAAGCAACGATTTGGTAATGATACAAAAAAGTTCTAAAAATGTCATGAAATATCTTAAAAAATGATTTGGCGTAAAATAGCCTGGAGTAATAAAAAACAGGGAAATGAAGTGAAATAACCAAAAAATACGATTTGGTGGTCGATCATTTCACAAGCTTCTCCGTTAAACTTATCAAACCGAAATCAAGCACGATATGGAATGGAGCTTTGCGTTCACCTAGCTTGACCTATACTGATTCCCTTATTACAGCTTTCAAAAATGGCATAATGTTTCCGTTGCGCGCTTGATTTCGTTTTGATAAGTTTAACGGAGAAGCTTGTGAAATGATCGACCACCAAATCCCATTTTTGGTTATTTCACTTCATTTCCTAGCTTTTTTTATTTTCCAGGCTATTTTACGCCAAATCATTTTTTAAGATATTTCAAGACATTTTTAGAACTTTTTTTATCATTACCAAATCGTTACTTTTGCCAGGAAGCTAAATTTTCAGAAATTTCACATATTTTTCCCGAAGGTTCCCTTTCTGACTTCAATTTTGCTCAACGATTTTTATTTCGGAATGATGAAACATCTAACAACGAGATTGACGAATGAGTACAATTTTTGAAACTTATTACCCAAAACCATGAAAAAACCACTCATTGCCGCATTTTGTGCAACATGGGAAAAATCGCTATCATTGATCGATAATGTTCGGTTTTGCATGATGAGAAGAATTTCCCAAACAAGTGACTTATTGCTAGAGCCATCAACAATCGAAAATCATTGCGGCATTTTATGCAAAAGGCGAAAAAATCGATATTATTGATTGGTATTTATCGATAATGACAGATGAGCAAAATTCCCCAACCAAGAAAACCAATCCCATCAACAATCACCACTTCTGGGAGCATTTTCTGCAGAAAGCGCTAAAATCGATAATATTGATTATCGATCGATGACGTGTCATGAGTACAAATTCGGACAAGTTCAGTACTTACCTTTAACGACCTGTATTGATTGGCTGCAGATTCACCCACACACCCGGTCTCCACAGCCTCAGCAGAAAAAAGCAATTTTCGTGCTCCACGGCTAATTTAGTATATAATCCCACGATTTTGAGGTACCCTTCAAAGTTAAGGTATCAAGTTCAAATTGGAATAGGAGCGACCTGCATCCATTTCCAGCCTCCTGTCCAAAAATGAGCTCCCTAGCTCAATTTTAAGTGTGCCAACAAGATCGTGTACACCGTCTGAAAAAAAGGAGATTAACAACAAAAACGCGCGGTCTTTAAATTTTTGCTTAAAAACCAGTGAACCGTTCTAAACCATTTTTGGGTACATATACCCACTTTTTGCGCTCTTTTTAATGCAATTTAGCTCTAGTTTCTACGTTCACTCTCAATTGAGATTTTGAAAAAGGGGTGTGCGCGGGGCCGATTCAAAACCAAATCTGGTGCGCGCTTCGCGCGCACCACAATTTACAAAAATCTATATTTTTTGGAGGCACGGAAACTTCAATAACAGTCATGGCTCGTGAAGTGCCTAGGAGCAGTCCCCAACTCCAGCGATGAAAGTGGACAAACTAGAAAACCAGGCAGTTCCATCATCGGCTGGATGATTTTAATATTCGATCGATATGGGCACCATAGTTAAAATGCGATTTAGGAAATCGTGGTCTCGTTAATGAGAAGTATTGCGTCTATTTGTTATGATTTCTAATTGAGAACACTTTAAAGGCAAGGTCCGGTCAAATTTTGACACTACCGAAATTCGGGTTAAATAGTTTGGGCTGGCCTAGCTGAACATCGTCTGAACGTTTCACGAATTCTGAGTCCTTAGTTCTGAAGAAAACAGCCTTAAAGTCAGGGATTACGGTATTCACAGCATGATAATCGTGGCTGGAATGACCGATAATTACACAACACTTTTGAAGAATGCGTGGACAACCGCCAAAATATGGACGATGGCCACACTTTTCTGACTTTTCTGGATCATCGGCTCACGGAAGTGGCTGGAATAATTTGAAGAAGACCGGTTTTTACCCAGTTTTCGCATGTTCCTTGGGACTACCTGTAGAAAGAGCACCGATTTAGCGGAAATCTCAAAATCGAAATCCTGCCCGGACCCTGCCTTTAAGTTCTGAGAATTTGTTGATTAATTCGAAACTGACTGTAATAAATCTGTAATAATTCTGGACAGTCCTGGCCCTCTGAGTCTTTTAAAAATATGTGCTGTTACAGTGAAAATAACCGGTGCCATCGCAGCAGAGGATGGCACTATAATATCGCACTTGACTACGCCCATTTTTCCATGACGCAACGACTCCTGATTTTGAAATGGGAGCAAAACTCTGAGTTGGTGTTTTGTACGTGCGGCACGGAAAAATGGGCGAGGCCAAGTGCTATACCATTACCCCCCCCCCTTTCAGGCGATTGCATCGGAGAGCCGAAGCAAAACCTCAAGTAAGGCATGAATTTCAAGCGGAAGCGCTAATCAAGAGCTCGCCACCCGCTATCATTCCGTCGGCGACCAGCGTACGGCGAACGCGCCGACGTGGAGTTGCGAGCGCGCCGCCGTAATGTGGTGAGCGGGTGGCGAGCGCCAGCCTGCCAGTGCTCGCCACCCGCTACCATTCCACTCGCGGGCCACGCTAGGTGATACGCGCCGCCGGACTTTTGGTTAGCGGGTGGCGAGCTCCTGGACCAACTCATAATCGTTGAATCAAGTTACTCGCGACCTGTTACGGCGAATTCAAATTACTTGTGACATATACGGGCAAGGCAACTCTTTTGCAAGCCCAATACCAGCAAGTATTTCACCTGAGTATGATGAGAAAATTATCCTCTATTTCGAAGGCGAATTCAGTTTGTTTCATCGCTTGTTTGTGCGTAGCGAGGGGAGAGACAGCGAGAAGTGGTGGAGAAGGAGGCGCCAGCATACGCGCGTACAGGCGATCGATCTCCGGAAATAAATCTCACTCCGAAATAGATGATAGAGGGAGCGATGGTTTTTGAGGCTTCCAGTCGGGTAGAATTGCCATCCTCGGCTGAGCGTCGAAATAGTACTCAGTACTCAGACCAATCCTAAAAGGCAGCGTTCACGATGATCACCTCGGTGACTTTCTACAGTGAAATGATAGGCGAAAAGGATTCTAGGCTCCCAGTGCCGAAAGAACGGTGGAAAACGAGCCGGGAGTGGCAAAATAACGACGGTAAACAAGCGTTTTGGAGTCACAAAACCGCCCCGAGCACCATTCCCGCCCCCTCGATGTGAACAATTGACCACTCAGATTACAGGAATGATCAACAGAAGGAAGTGCTGATAAGTGAGCTGATCGCTTGATTGCATTGATAGGCATCATCCTTCGTAGCGGTCACTTCTTCCACGCTCAAAAATCAACGTAAACAAGGGAGGGCCTATTTGGCTCAAAAACGTGGCTTTCGCATCCTTTCTAAGCATGCCTTGCTATATAGGGACCCAGGCCTTTTGTAATCGTGGACATACTGGAAGTGAAGTTTATCGTGAATATCGCTTTCAACGGTGATGCTCTAGGGTTCGCCATGAGCAGTGCGGTGTTGCATTGTCGTGTTGGAGAATGACGCCTTTTCAGTTGGCAATCGCTGGGCACTTTTCAATTAAAGATTGTTTGACCCGCCGCAATTGTTCGCTGTGGAGGTCTGCATTAACAGCTTGTCCGGGTTCCAGCAACTCAAAATGAAAAATACCGCGAGTACACCAAACAAGCAATAGCGCTTTTTTTGGATGTAAACTTGGCTTAGCAGTACTCCGAAGGATTTCATTTGGAGAGAGCCACTGCCTTCATTGTTTTGGGTTATCATATAGGACCCTTTTCCTATCTCCTGTGATCAAGCGATAAAAACGCTTATGTGGTGCGTCGTTGAAGCAATAAATTGCATGTGATTGATCGGTTAGCCTTGTTCTGTTCGGACAGATTATGCGGAAGCCACACACCTGCTCTGCGTACTTTCCCAATCTGCGTCAAATGTACTTGAATGGTCGACCAATGTTGTTTAAGATCATTTGACATTTCCTCGATTATCCGACACAGATTTGCTTACACTTCAGCCCTTAACACGTCGATAATAGAAACGACGTTGCTTTCCGGTTCCCGTAACAGTACACCCGGAAGTTCAATTACAGGAAATACGCTATCCTATTTGAGCTCCTGTAAGTCAGAACAGACCGCTTCGGCTCCATATTCGACGAGATTTAAACCATAAGCTGAGAAAAAGTTGTATACTGCTGGTGCTACTCTAATTATGATACAGTGGACTTGATTCCTGAATTTGAAGTGTTTTCTAATTCTTCATTCTTGTTTATGAAATTTTGCAAACAAGCATATAAGGGTGCGCGGAAATGTCTGGTAATCGTGCCATTTGATGAAATTTTGTGTCGATCTTGATATTGGTGCTGGCTGAGCCTGCCGCTATTTCCCATTCCAGCGGTGCATTCCCAAAGGGGATCTCAAACTCGCGCCCAACTCATGCCAGAAAATCATATAAAATGGCTCTGCAAGCCAAAACATGAAGAGGGAGCCTTTTCATGTGATATTTCATCTCATCCATCTCTCTCCCAATTGCTGTGAACCTCGGCTGCAGTCCCATCATACCGTCGTCTTGCTAGACATCCATGTTGAGGCAAACCTTGCGATATTCCCCAGCTTTTAGATGGAGTCCGACCATTTGCGGAAAACGGAGTACGTTAGCTCGCCCGGACGACATCCTTAAAGGCAGCGTACGCGCTAAAAACCGTGTTTATTTTTTTCACAATTTTGCGCAGGTAGGCTTACCAGGTTGTCATATATCATGAAGAGACCACCCAAAACACTCAAGTTTCCGAGAAAAACTCGTTTGAAAATCTCGCAGCATTCAGCCTCCTTTTTCTCACGTCTGTCCGGTGTGTCTTGTGTATTACACAAATATCGAAAATTTGAACGGCTGAATTGGTTTAGCCCCCTTAACTTTCTGGGTTCCGCAATTCCTTTCGCTTTACTGCTGTCAATGATCATCTAAAAATAGGAGGCTTTCAATATCCACGTCTTAACTCGAAGATTCTTCGGAATAAAGAATTTAGAAAATTGGATTTCCGCTGCCGGCCGAAGACTGTCGTGGGGTTTCTGTTCCTCGTGTTAGATGATCGACCGGGAAAACGCCTTTTCAGACCACGGAGCGATTTTCACGAGCCTATAGCATTATGAATACGCAACATTGAGACCTCAAGCTTCGCCAACTATCTCCACTTGGTTCATACATTGGATTGAGAAGAAAAACACAGATGTGGTTTTCTGCGCGGACGCTGCCTTTAAGTTTCGCGCATCTCAGGATCGACTCTAATAGCAATGTCTGAGCAGTGATTTTCAGCGGAGCTGTCCAAAAAATATTTATTTATTTGTTTAGGTCGTGTTGCCATCGGTACATGCACAAGCGACGTGGTCTGTCGCACAATCGTCAGTAGAAGGAGCAGATCCAATAGCGTCAACCTCCGGTGATGCATGTGAAGTCCGATTCGCTAGTCCAGATCCGGAGTCATTACATACGACGACCTCTAGTCCTACTCCTTCAGCATGCTACGAAGTTGAAGTCGGCTTAGATGAGTCATCACAATCTCCCTTGCACTTTCGTGCTTCCGATGAGTCCCATGTTTCCCCAAGAGGCAACGGCATGAATAAAGGAGAGCGAGATGCTAACGGAGTGGAGTCGAGTGCTTTAGAGATTTCACTGCGACCAAGACTCGTTGTCCGTAGTGAGCATCCGTACGAAAGAGCAATGAAGGATAGCAGATCTGTCAGTCCGTTAGCGAAATCCCTCGTTGTTGATTCAATGGCAAGGAGGCTCGAGAAGTCATCAGTTCTGTCTCAACCGCGAGGCCATGCTGCAAGAACAGTATCGTCGAGTTCACAGCCGAATGAAGAAAGTCCTTCCACGCCTTCTGAGTGTGAGTTTTGCGTTGTTTCGATAAAAAATTGGGTGTGTGCCTAGCTTTTTGTAGTAACATTGCTCATTTTCAAAACAATCGGATGAAATGGCCACGCATAGTTATTGAATTTTCTCCGGGAAACTCTCACGGGTTTCATACCAGTCCGTCAATTTACTGCCCAGTTGTGACTAAGCGAGAAATATCGAGCTTTGCACTTTGCCGTGAGAGTTATGAAACGGCACTCAGCTCTCATACGGAAATATGAGTTGGTCGGTATGAACATCGAAACGGTGGGTCCTGTAGAAATGCAATGAGGTTCGATCGTTTCTTTCACGTATATGGTCTGCAATTGAAAAAAAAACGTTTAAACAGAGGTACAATACCCACCCTAAGTTTTGGAAAAAAGGCGAAAAAAAAAACGCGAAAAATCGCTTTTTTCGTCTTTTGGTCATAACTCGCTTCAGAGTGGAAGTTTTACAAACTTGAAGACCTCTGGAATCAGCATTGATCACTCTTTCTTTTTTATCTATACATAGCTTACTCTCAAACAAGGCAATTAGGGTTGACACAATCAATCGAGTGAGATGTGGGACAGTATGAAATGCTGAAATGTGTGACTGTGTCTCTTCTTGTATCTTTTAACTTGTTTTCATTTGGGGTCTTTCATTTAACGAATTTTTTATCTTTCAGATTTTTATTTTTTTAAGGTTGAACTCCAATTCTACTCTGTGTATGATTTATTAGCTATTGATTTAGTTATTTGTTTACTATTTTTTGTGTTGTTTGTAAGATTCTTTTTCATTTTCTCTGTTTTTATATGAGTTGTCACTATAATTTGAATACTTATACAATTCAATTTCATTCATATTATTCTTGCTTTATTAAAAAAAGGCTTCGCTAATAACGTTAAATTATTATTCAGAAAGCAACCATTTTAGCTCTAACCTCAGGCGAACAATTCAAAACACAAAAAACCTCGAGCCTCTACAATGGATGAGAGGACCTCTGTTTCATTTCAAGTAAGCTCTTGTTTCCTATTATCACAGCGCGAAGCGGTGGCTTTCCGTCGGAAGCTTCTTATCACTAATTATATTTCACCGAGACCCACCTGCCGGTGATAATCGAGATCGACAGCTCACTAGGGATTCAACAGAGCTTAGTTCGAGTTCCAATTACTTGAAACAATATTCAAAACTTCTGGGGTTATTTTCAGAACTCGAAAATAACATTCGGCATCCAAATTCCAAAAATGTTTTAAAGTTCAAGAAAAAAGTTGTTTCTTGAAGTGGTTGTAACACATTTCGCCCTACCAAAAAGTTGAAATTCTTCTGATTTGATGAGACTTCAACCTGAAGAGCATCACCAATCAATTCTTGTCGTGTTGCTGACTTTGAGACTGTATCTATACCTGGGAAGCAGTCAAGATCTCCTTTTATTTTTGCCTAGTCTTAGATGAACCTCGTTCTGGCGATGGCCCCCCTTCAGCTTCCCCGTATCTCCACACCTTCCACTCTATCTCTCTCCCTTCCTCTCGACGACCTGACGCACTCCTCGCTCGAAAACAGTCCCCCGAAGTGGATTGAATTCGCGCAGCGAGGTTGGACTGGCGAGTCAGACCACCCAGCAGCCAGCGCGCGGCCGCGGCGCGTCACCGCATTGATTAATCTCCTCAACGAAAGGTCTGACTCAACCAACTGACGGCTCGTCGTCAAATATAAATCCTTAAGTACAAGGAATAGGGTCGGAATATGGATTTTTTTGGGGTTCCGATTCAAAAAAAAACTACATCTGATCAAGAATGTTTAAAATTGCAGAGCAGTCCTGCAGGCTCCTCAGGCAATCGCGGGGGTCGGTGGCCGGTTAAAACCATCCATGCCGAAGACTCCGCGTGTCAACCTCCCACCGACCCTACAATGTCAAGCCACACTTCACCCGTTTACACCAAAATCTCTGCCTAATCACCTCCCACCGACCACTCAATGTGACGTCACACCCACGTGTTTACACCGAAAGTTTCGCCTGATCACCGACCACCACTTACCAATCCTGCGGGACAGGGTCTCTCTACACACGGAGGGAGGAGCACGAACGAGATTTCATGCTGACGCGACGCGCGCGGCGGAATTTTTTTATCTGATTACCCCATCACTGGAGCGCGCTTGCCACAATCTCGCGAGATTTCATGACATTTCATGCGTTTATTGATTCTCATATGACTATTTCTTTATGTTTCATAATCCAGAGCCAAACTGGTTGTCGGCGGCAACGATCCTATCACTACATCTAAAATGGTGCTCGATCTTTAATACCATATTACATATACTATAAATATCAAGCGGTACAACGGCACGAGAACATACAAGAGTTATTGAAATGAGTGTCCAGGATAAGATGATGAGAGGAGCAACTCAGGAACATGAAGAAAAGTCATGTGAGAATGAATAAAAACATGAAAGCCCGTGAAATCTCGTGAGCTTGTGGCAAGCGCGCTCCAGTGATGGGGTCATAGGGTAAAAAGTTCCGCCGCGCGCGTCGCGTCAGCAATGAATCTCGTCCGTGCTCCTCCCTCCGTGTGTAGAGAGACCCTGTCCCCAATCCTGCAGTCGCGGACGTCAGTGGCAGGTCAAGAGGCAGCATTGGTAGGTCAACCTGCCACCGAAGCCCGCCAGAGCGTCAATATCCCGAACAATGTCAACCATGACAGGCACGAACACCTCACATCCAAGCGCAGAGTATACATTGTGAGCTGCCATTTCGGCGCTCTACGCGAGAGAGTATCAGAGAAAAACAGTACAGACACTGCAACACGCTGCCCCGAAAACTCCCCCACATATGAGACATTACCAGAAAGACTTCGGCAGTTATGAGTCATGCCGGAACCTCCGCCGATCAGCCAGATCCGATCAATTTGATAGGGAAAGGGGCGTTCCAACCGGCCACCGATCCCCGCGATTGCCTGAGGAGCCTGCAGGACTGCTCTGCAATTTTTAAATTTCTTGATCAAATGTAGTTTTTTTTAAAATCGGAACCCCAAAAAAATCCTTATTCCGACCCTATTCCTTGCACTTAAGGATTTATATTTGACGACGAGCCGTCAGTTGGTTGAGTCAGATCTTTCGTTGAGGAGATCAATCAATGCGGTGACGCGCCGCGGCCGCGCGCTGGCTGCTGGGTGGTCTGACTCGCCAGTCCATCCTCGCTGCGCGAATTCAATCCACTTCGGGGGACTGTTTCCGAGCGAGGAGTGCGTCAGGTCGTCGAGAGGAAGGGAGAGAGATAGAGTGGAAGGTGTGGAGATACGGGGAAGCTGAAGGGGGGCCATCGCCAGAACGAAGCTCATCTAAGACTAGGCAAAAATAAAAGGAAATCTTGACTGCTTCCCAGGTATAGATACAGTCTCAAAGTCAGCAATACGACAAGAATTGATTGGTGATGCTCTTCAGGTTGAAGTCTCATCAAATCAGAAGAATTTCAACTTTTTGGGAGGGCGAAATGTTTTACAACCACTTCAAGAAACAACTTTTTTCTTGAACTTGAAAACATTTTTGGAATTTGGTTGCCGAATGTTATTTTCGAGTTCTGAAAATAACCCCAGAAGTTTTGAATATTGATACAAGTAATTGTAACTCGAACTAAGCTCTGTTAAATCCCTAGTGAGCTGTCGATCTCGATTATCACCGGCAGGTGGGTCTCGGTGAAATATAATTAGTGATAAGAAGCTTCCGACGAAAAAGCCACCGCTTCGCGCTGTGATAATGGGAAGCAGGAGCTTACTTGAAATGAAACAGAGTCCATCTCATCCATTGTTGAGGTGTTTACTGTTTTGAATTGTTTGCCTGAGGTTAGAGCTAAAACGTTTGCTTTCTGAATAATTATTTAACGTTCTTGGCGAAACCTTTTTTCAATAAAGCAAGAATAATATGAATGAAATTGAATTAAATAAGTATTCAAATTATAGTGAAAACTCATACAAAAATAGAGTAAATACTAATTGAATGTTACAAACAACACCAAAAATAGTAAACAAATAACTAAATGAATAGCTAATAAATAATACACAGAGTAGAATTGGAGTTAAACCTTGTAAAACAAAAATCTGAAACATGAAAAATTTCTTTAGATAAAAGACCCCAAATGAAAACAAGTTAAAAGATACAAGAAGAGACACAGTCACACATTTCAGCATTTCATACTGTCCCACATCTCACTCGATTGATTGTGTCAACCCTATATGCTTTGTTTGAGAGTAAGCCATGTATAGATGAAAAAGAAAGAGTGAGCAATGCTGATTCCAAAGATGTCTTCAAGTTTGTAAAACTTCCACTCTGAAGCGAGTTATGACCAAAAGACGAAAAAAGCGATTTTCCGCGTTTTTTTTTCGCCTTTTTTCCAAACTTAGGGTGGGTATTGTACGCGTATCGAAATTCACCTGAAAAGTTAAAGGTAAATTTATGGTGACGGTCCTCCTAAGTTAAAAGACGAGACATACAGATTTTCGTTGTGTATTCAAAGTGGTTTAATTTAATACTAATTGATTTGTATTGGTAGTTATGGAATTCGCCGATGAGGTAAAAGTGCCGTTAAAAAAAGCGTAGGTTGTCAAAATATCGGCAAAGGTGAAGGCGACGAGATTGCTCTAACAAATAAACACTAGAAAATCGATATATTCACTTAAAGTATCTCGTAGTTGTATTCTTGAGCAGTAGACCGAGAATTTCCAGCTTTATTCGGCTAACGTTTCGGCAATCGCGCCTTCTTCAGAGCCTGGAAGCCAAAGATACATAAAGAAACTAGCCGTCCAAGCACCATTTCAGAACAAAAGGCTAATTTTACAGAAAAGTGACAAAAGCGACACAGTGTGACAATTTGAAATAGCTAACCTTTAGTGTGCAGACTGAAGCCTGCCAGACACCCTCAGATGATCTTAGATGGCGGGTGAATGAGTGGGACCATATCGGACCACCCACCTCATTAGCCTTCAGAAGGCTGGTCAAGCTCATAAGCAGATCAGACCCACAAAGGTCAACAAAGGGGGCTAGTTCTTGGGTGATCGCCACACATTCGTCCTTTCTGTTGATCTTTGGGTTTTTGGAATTTCTCCAAAACGCCTCTAGGGTCCTGCGTGCGGCAATCTCTGATTCGCGCGCAAGTATCGTAACCACAATATCGAAACAGCTGTTTCCATGAACCCGCATTCGGTGTTCTCCCAAAGGAGTAGACACCTTGGACTTTCTCATGCCATCCACGTGTTCCTTAACCCTAACGCAAAGAGCCCTGCCTGTTTCTCCTACATACTCCTATGTGCACATCTGGCGAGAGATGGTAGACCACCCCAGTGCTAGCGCAATCCCCTTCCCTTCCGTATGGGAAAATCATACATGACGGCGTTATGCAGGCGTGGTCATACACACGGTTTCGAACCAGTTGTCCCTTGAGGTTGTGAGGAGGGATCTCAATTAGCCTCACTACGTCCTGGAGGTCTGCCTTACATATAAAGGAGCGTATCGCGGCGCTTAGCTCTTCGGAAATGAAGGGCACAGAAAACCCTATTTTTGACCTATCCTGATCAGCGCTGATCGCTCTGGGTGGTCTTTGCCTGAAATTGGTGGATCCTTTGACAGGGTAACCGTTTTGCTGAGCTATGCGCTGAGCTAATCCTATTGAGGCCATCTTCTGCGTGCTGTCAGATGAAACTGCGATAGCTGTGCGAAACATGTTTTTTTACAATTGCTTTTTTGGTTGTAGTGGGATGCGCAGAACTGTAATGAACAATAATATTTTTACTTGTAGGTTTGCGGAACCGGCTAGTTTTGTATGACCCTCCGGAAAGTTTTTACCTGGGCATGCAAAAACGGAAGCCACCCAGCAGCCGATGGTTTTTCCCGTGTAAATACATAGCTATTGAAGTTTTTAAAATTTCGAGGTTGACGGTAAAGGTTGAAGTGCGCTACAGTATGAGGTACGACACTCAGCGGCAGGTTCGATTTCGCGGGAAGTCTACATCTTGCGAAGTAGGAGTCAAGAGAGTAGGATAACTGAGTTGATTGTGCTCGATTTAGTTTTTCTGCAAACTGAGGCCGTCTTAGATGGGCACAGAACAGCACTACAGTATGCGTCGAAAAAAAAAACATCTGTTTCAGAGCGGAATTTATTTCCTTCGATCGCGTACGTGTGCGCGACTCACGACGTCACGCTTTCTCGCTGTCTCTCCTCTCGCTCCACACTCGCACGTTAAGTAACAGAGTAAACTTGGCTCTAAAATATAGGTACAAGCCCTTGAAAAAAGCAGATCTTGCAAAATGTAATCACTTGAGTAATAAATGAGTTATTTCGAAGAATCCTGGCTTTAAGAAAGATCTGAGTGCATTAGGCCCCCGTCAGACTTCGTCGAAAAAGCTGCTGAGTCCGACTGAGTCCTGGGCGGAAAAACCGTCCTCGACCGTCTGCAACCGACTGAGTCCGGTTGCCCCCAGCGACACCCAGTTCCTCTGCGAAACACACAATCGATAGTCAGGGGCAGCAGTAGGTGGGGCAGAGCGCAGACGACGAGAGTCGGGATGCGGCGGGACTCGGCAGGTCACAGTCGGCCGAAGAAAATGCACCCAAATCACGTGAGAAACTCCAATATCGACCGGGTGGGGTGATGATCAGGGATGTGCGGAATAAATTTTTGTGGAAACAGAAAACAGAAAATCCAGTTTGACAGAAAACAGAGAAAAATCTCCAAAAAATGGGCAGAAAACAGAAAATTTTAAAAAGTCAGTAAAAAGTGTTCAGATATGTTTTTCCACAGAATTAAATTTCCATACATTTGCAGGTTATAAATGTTTTTAGCACAATTTTCAAAACCCAACAATTGACCAGAGTGAGAAGTACAAACACCCGAAAAAACGCAGATTACACTATGTAACACAATTTTTGTTCCTGGCTTCTAAGTGTTATATTTCAGTTACATATGTCCGAAGTATGTGAAAAATGACTTCATTGAGAGCAAACTTCGCTTTCACTACAACAGCAGGAAGAAAATCCGTTTTTTTAATAGGAAGATTTTTATTCATTTTCGGCATTATGAACAGGTAAGAACAAAAAAATGCACAAGGAATAGACAAACACAAACGGAAAGCACTCAGCGAGGCTCAGAAATATGTAGATTTTTAGATTTACGATTGTACTGTGAATCACTCTCTCGAAGTTGCACCCAAATCTAGTCCCCCCTCAATGTTTCGTTATGCTGTCCTTGGTAACGACTCTGTCCGAGGCTAAGGTCAGGGCTGGTATATTAGTCGGACCACAGATCAAGAGAATCATAAAATGTGAATATTTCGCAAAGCTGTTGAACAGGACGGAGAGAGCGGCTTGGGGCAGTTTCGTTGTAGTTGTTCACGGCTTCCTATGTGATCACAAAACTGAAAGCCATGTGGAGTTGGTACACTCTCATAGAGAATACGCCGAAATGGGAGGCAGAATGTCTCTGACAGTCCATACCATTGATTCGCATCTTGACAAATTCAACGGCAATGCGAGCCCTTTCATCAAGATATATTGGACTTCGAACGTCGTTACGAAGGACATTATAACGAAACCATGAGGGGGGACTACATTTGGGTGCAACTTCGAGAAAGTAATTCGCAGCATAATCGTAAATCGAAATTCTACACTTTTTTGAACCTTGTTGAGTGGTTTCCGACTGTGTTTGTCTTTTCCTTGTGCATTTTTTTTACCTGGTCATAGTGCGGAAAATGAATAAAAACCTTTCTATTTTCACAAAAAAAAACGA
This sequence comes from Aplectana chamaeleonis, assembly GCA_029168955.1. NCBI lineage: Eukaryota > Metazoa > Nematoda > Chromadorea > Rhabditida > Cosmocercidae > Aplectana > Aplectana chamaeleonis. Next base: position 39,979 of record JAPDOI010002043.1, on the reverse strand, counting down.
ATTTTCTTTGTGCTGTCATCGTGTAAGCAAAGTTTGTGCTTAACGAAGCCGTTTTTCACATACATTAGACATAAACAATTGAAATATAATACTTCGAAGGCAGGAACAAAAGTTGTCTCACTTAAACACACGATTTTCTAAATTTCATTGTCCTAGTCACAAAAACGAAGTTTTCCTGGGATGACAACAATTTTTTGTCAATTCTAGACCTTAACGGGTTAGGAAAAATTTCAACCCAGGAACAGAAAAAAAGTGAAAATTTGTTACATAATGTTATCGGCGCGGAGACAGCAATTTTCTCTCTAACTTTTCTTTTCCCAGACAATAGCAGCCAGAGTGCTCAGAAGCTCAATATGCATGTGAAAGAATTACGTAGATACAGTGACAGCGAATTTACCCTTCCCTAGTTTACATATTTTTCACCGAATTTGGGATAACTGCTGATTTGAGCAGCGTACTACTCCTCAGTGCCCGAAAGTCACGCGCGTATCGCGCGACTGTGCCGTTCGAGTATAAATGACCTGACGCGCCGCTCGCTCCACCTTGGTGGGGTCGCTCGTATCTCTCTGGGAGTTTTGTCATCTGCTTTATAGTCTTCACCATCGATTTCTTCGCGCTTTACCTATTTTTAAATTCTGTACCGTCCTGCGTTGCAATGAGTTAAAATACGCACTGAGAAGTTGCGTATATGGTACAGTTGGAGCCCAACTTATCCCTGCTCCACTAAAGCGCTGGCGCTGGAATACTCTTAGTCTGTGCCCACGTTTAGAAGTAGTTATACTCGCATCAGTATCAGTATACAATACTATTATAGTTTTCGCGTCATTTGACTGCATCGCATACCTTCCGAGGGATTAATCAACGGCAAATCTCTGGGTAATGGTAACCACTATGAGATAAAGATAAAACATCGGTTTCTCAAAGACAGGGTTCGCCATATAAACAACTTTTAAGCTCTCGTCATAAGAATGTAGATTTGATCCTCACAAAAGTAAAAAACTCGGAAATTCGCGGGAAAAGCGCTTAAAGGCAGTGTTCGCGATGATTTTCGTTCCCGAGTTTTTCACATAAAACAATGCGTTGGCCTCCAAGTGTTAGCAAAATTACGAAGAAACGGCGAGAAACGCATTAAAACGTCGTATTTCGGTGACATTATTCTATAACATGGACTAGTTGTCCGGTTGGATGAACATGTTCATGGTGGTTGTCACCAGTGAAAAATGGGGCTAACCGAAAATGGAAGAATATTTTAGGCAAAACAGTATTAGTTAGGGTTCGAAGGAAAGAACGAAGCAACACAAAATAGAGAATTATAAAAGAGGGGTTCACAAACGATTTCATTGTCACAACAAACACTTCCTGTGATACTTAAGAGGCTGTGTGATACTTAAGGATTTCGTGCCTTTCTGTTGCATTTTCTCGGTTTCTTCGTCATTTCAGTTCTACTCGGGGGCCAAACAATCGATTTAGCGATCAATCTCAAAATCGAAGATTATCGTGAACACTGCCTTTAAAAACAAAGTTTAACGGCTAATTACCGGTGTCGGACGGCCCCCTAATTAACGAGAAATTGATTAAAGGCAGTGTCCACGATAAAAACCATGTCTGTTTTTTCGGTGGAGATCGGCAGCTGCAGGGCCTAGCGCAACCCTAACGTTGAAAAAACTAAGAAAAATGAGCTCGGAACGGTCCACTACGGGCCCAAAGTTGGACACCCGTCAGCTCGTCACATCTAGATGCACTTTCCACGCCCACCGACGTGAACAAATGAAAGCTCGAGATCGTGAGATGAGCGATGATTTCCAGTCATTAGCCCCGTTCTTCCCTTCATTCTCAAGCTCTCTCCTTACTCAGGTCAGCTCGCATACATCGGCTGCAAAAGACGGAAGTTACAAGCCTCGGACAACTCGTCCACCATGTTTCCTTAGCTCAATTTTTGAGGGGCCATAACTCCGTTCCTAGAAGGTCTTGTACGATTCCGAAGACATCATTCGAATCAGCATGGGACCGTCTTCAAGATAGGCAAAAAAGCAGAAAAACGATTGTTATCGTGAACACTGCCTTTAAAGCTTGCTTACCCGCCTTTTATTTTGCTGTTAGAGTAGTCAGCAGTCTTCGAAAATGCTCAGAAAAAACTTTAGAAGCAAAATAAAAGCTGACAGAACAGGCTTTTTACACAAATCTCGATAATTGGGGGCGGGAGGACACCAAGCAATAACTTATTCCTGAGCGTTTTTTCTCCAATTTTTCTCATTTTCACTTTTGTTATGGCCAGATCTCCAAATCCATGGGGATAACACAACAATCGATTTTATCGAGACCATGTCTTTAAATCTCTATTTGATTGCGCAGCGCATTCATCGTCGTATTCGTAAAGGCTTGAATGCTTGTTGGGGCTATTTATTGACTTGCTGTCGAGCCGACTCTCCAGTCAGTGGGTTCGTCTCCCCCACATAGATCTGTTAACAACTCAGGGACCTCGGAGGGATGGTAGGTTTGGCTGACCTCAGGCGAGAATCGAATCCGAGCGAGCATTGCGAGCAGCAGCGCCTCCTGCCATCACGCCACAAGCGCTAGGATAGATCACAGTATAGCGAGTAAAAGTGCTATGTGTGAGAGAACTGCAAAACCCCCAGGTTGCATTAACCCTCAATATATTAGCTTACCTTCGATGAATCCGGCCTTTCGCCTAAGGAGCAATCCTGTTACAAATCGCGGTTCACGGTTTTTTCTGTTTTCTGCCAAATTTTGCCTATTTTTACAGAAAACAGAAAAAATGGCCAAAAATGGGCAGAAAACAGAAAGCAGAAAACAGAAAATTCCGCACATCCCTGGTGATGATGATTTCGGTTGGGATGCAGCGGGACTCAGTGGGGTTCAGTCGGTGCATTGGCCTCGCCCTTGTACGTAGAGAACCATCAGTATCGACCGGGTTGATTGCGGTGGGCACCAGACGGTCGCAGTCGAACTCAGTGGGTTGATTTTTTTTGCACCCGTCTCCCACGAATTCGGTGCATATCGACCCGGTGGGACTCAGTTGATCCACCGACTATGACGGGGGCCTTAGTAGGGATAAAATTTTCTGGGTTCATGTGTGGTCATCTACGTCAGGGGATTAAGCCATTTCACAGATAGGGGATTCATGTTCGTTCTAAAAATTAAGTCGTCGGTGTTCAGCTCCTTAGATGCTGAACTGTTTCTGTTTTCAATTACACACATTTTGCAACCATAAACATCTGAACCTGAAACACGGAGCATTCTTTTGGCAAGATGCTGTGTGTAAACACATTTCAAAACGCAAATTTTGACAAGCGAGAGGTCCTAGAAAGTCTCCGAAAATCAGACCGAGTTAATTCATGGAGGGGGGTAGTCTGAGAGAAATTCGTATGTGAGCGAGGGGTGGGGGACTCGGAGCGAAATTGGTCGGCTCACATCTCATGCAGTGCCCATCCTTGCGGCAATGATGCAGCGTTCGGTATTTGTGGTTCACTGCAGCTATATAGGATATAGTAAGAGAATATGGTTCGTTCAATAGCGTTACTCTGGGCGAGGATCGATCAATCGAACGTGTGTGACGACAGGGCGCCTCTTGCCACTGCGCTACGCACCAAGGGCTTAGACCGGGATCATACTTCCCGCGATCGGCGACAGCGACAGTGCATATAAGGCATACAGATTTTTAGTCGATATTGGTGGTAAACATTGCGTCGCGTCGCTCGTCGCTAGAATTGTGATCCCGGCCTCACAGCGTTTAAAGGCAGTGGTCGCGATCAAATATGCTTGTCGTCTGTTTCTCTCTAAACCCTTTTCTGGGCCTCGAGTAATAGGACCTATAAGAAAAAATCACGAAAAAAAAAACACCGTTTTGGGCCAAATTTGAAGCCTGAACTTTGATTTTTTCAAATTTGAAGTCTTTTGATGGTGGACGAGCCCAATCCACATCATCGGCATCGATGATCTCTAGTATCAAGGACATCAGCTGGCTTGAAACTGAATTTCAATCAATGAACGCTACTTATCTAGTCAAAAACATTGACTGAAGTGCTTGCTTCCTTTGTTCAACTGTTTTATTAGGTAAATTTGCATTTATTTCGTCCTCTGAATGTCTTTCATTTTTGACTGCTCGGCATGAGACTGCGATCTTTTTGAGCAGCGCGGTGCACGTGTGCCCGAACTGACATCTTTGAGCCTTAAAAACTCTAATCCTAGCCCGTTTTTCACCCCGCTATCTTCATAGCTTTTCAGCTGTTTTTGATCTAAGCTGATTTTTGTAGTTTTTTTCGATAACGTTTTTCATCGTGACCACTGCCTTTAATATCCATGTCGAATTCTTGCACACATTCAAATCATTTTCTAGCAGGTTCTAGCAAATGAAATGCTTTATTCAAGAGTAGGCCCCCAGATTTACCCGAGCATATGAATTTCGGGAAAGGTTCCTAACAACCCTCTAAGATAGCCCGATTCTATGTTTAAAGGCAGTGTCCACGATAAAAACCATGTCTGATTTTTTGGTGGATATCGGCAGCTGCGGGGCCTAGCTCAACCCTAACGTTGAAAAAAACTAAGAAAAATGAGCTCGGAACGGTCCCCTACGGGCCCAAAGTTGGACACCCGTCAGCTCGTCACCCCCAGATGCACTTTCCACGCCCACTGACGTTAATAAATGAATACTCGAGAATGTGAGATGAGCGATAGTTTCCGAACAATAGCCCTGTTCTTCCCTTTATTCCCAACTTTTCTCTTTACTCAGGTCAGCTCTCATACATCGGCTGCAAGAGACGGAAGTTACAAGCCTCGGACAACTCGTCCACCATGTTTCCTTAGCTCAATCTTTAAGGGACCATTACTCCGTTCCCAGAAGGTCTTGCACGATTCCAAAAACACCATTGGAATTAGCATTGGACCGTCTTCAAGATAGGCGGAAAAGCAGAAAAACGATTTCTATCGTGAACACTGCCTTTAATTATTAACTCCGAAACTCCCGCAAGTTTGTCTATTTGATTTTGCTGTGATCAGAGCATTTGGTAAAATCAAATTCTTCACTGAATAGTTCATTTCCGAAATATTTTCAACAGTCGTTTATGATCTGATTCTAGCGGTTCTTCTGATATGTTCAATTAAGGGTACCTGCTGATATGCCAAATAGTGATTATATAAATAATCTTCATTTTTCGCTTTTGTGTACAAACGCCAAAAGTTGTATATATCCAATGAGAAGCGGTTGGTTTGAAATCAATATGCGTGAAACTCATTGCGGCACAATCGCTCTCCCTAAGATGGTGGCCAGCTTGCTGACATGAAGCGTACGCATATCGATCTCAAATCGACCGCTTCACATTGATGTGAATGTAGGTGCGCAACTTTTGGTGGGCTATACATACTGCCTTCAGAATAGTGCCTCTATGATACACATTTCAGCATCGAGGAATTCTCATAGACTTGCAGAAACTCCGAGAGCTGCTGCTCATATCCATCCTTTTGATGCGGAGTTGATTGAGGTAAGCCATCAAGCCTTTGCCTTTCAGTTTTGTTTTACTTTAAAGGCATCGTGCACGCTGAAAATCACTTAAAATTTTTTCTGCGTAATCAAACAGTTCGGGCTAGCTGGCAACACGCGCCTGGCTCTGGTGGGCGTTGCCGCCTGAATTTCGAATTTTTTTAGGGGAGGGGGACGTAAAAATTTTGTGTTTAAGATAAAACAAAAGCTGAGGGTGATTTCAATGGAGAAAAAGCTTCTGACAAAGTTAAATAACTAAAATTCTCTCAAAAAGGAAGGCACACATACTGTAATATGAAAAAAAAGGTTAATGGGAACACTACGAGCTCTATAACAGTACAGGTGAAGAGCGTCTCTATACTTAACGATATAATAGCAATATTTTAGACTAGCCAAAGTTTTAGCCCATGAAACCTACTTTCAGACGAGTTATATGCACTAATGTAGCCTGTTAACGCTATCATCCTTCACTTGTAGTCGGGACAACGTACGTCCCCCCCCCATAAAATTTTAGATTTTCATAATTCTGAAAAAAATTGGAATGTCAGTGAAATTCTCTAAAAACTGATACTAAAGGTTACGGAGAAAATCACCTAAACCCGCTATTCTCCAATTCCGTTGTCCGGAACCGCGCTTCTTTTAAAAAGAAAGCCTTCAGGACCCCAAGGTTCTATTCCCATCCAAGGCCTACCCTCTACAAGCTACGGTAAGATCGCCCGGATACTCCGCAGCTTAAGGTATTTAAGAGCAATGTTCTAAATTGCACTGCGGCGAGCCATCGAAAAATACCTCGCTCTAAAGCCAAACCGAGCTACGCCGGTGTATTTGGAGCGCGGGAACTGTAGGATCTTCAGAAAGAGCAAGTTAAAATTACACTCCCCGAAGCTCATAAGTAGGGTAGGGAGTGCAGTAATTATTGAATAAACAAACTTAAAGGCAGCATACACGCTCTTAAACGTGGTTGAGATAACTAGGGACAAATGAGATAACAATTTTTTTCGGAACTGGAGCGATGCAAAAGTTTCGTTTTAGACACTTTTCAAAAACTTTGAACTTCAAGTGGGGGAGGGGCGTGGCTTCGTCCAGGTCTTAGACAACGGTCTGGCTGACCCTGCTTGTAAGTCTAAGACGACTGGAGCAGAATCTAAATGCAATTTCGCGAGTGCGAAAGCGATAAAAAGTCGCATAACGGGTAATGAATGGCGCCCGTACATTCATTATTGTGGAACCCGTAAACGTAACTCTCCACCGCTTCACTACGACTCGTGAAACCCTTCAGAGCGAAGAGAGCTGTTTAGTAGGTTCCACACCTCATAGCGACGTGTAAGAAAGAAGTGGAAGATCGTGCGCCTGCAGCTCTCCTTCCTTTCCTGGCGCCCAAGGCTGCGGCTCCCACCCTGTGATGCTCACACTGTACGCCTAAGCCTGCGGAACTGTGGAAGTTCTGCAGTGTGCAGCATGTCAATATGGGAGCAATCACAAGAAATTTAAACGAAATCGGGGAGAATAAGCAAATTTTAGCGGCAAAATCTCTGCAGGTGGTTCCTGGGTGATTTAAGTGACAGGGGCTGGTAGAGCGTGCATGCTTTCGCCACGCTATTGGACACTTCTCTGCTGCTCTGTTATGCTCGCCCATGTCGGGACGGGGAGGGCTCACTACACACCGAGGGAGAAGTTGTCCCTCCTTTTGCTGCTCTTATTCCACTTGGGACCACTTCGCCCGCGTTGAGTGGCGTGACGTTTCAAAGTGAAAAAAACGGGGCAACTCCTCCCTCGGTTTGTAGACAGCCCCTGTTCCCGTGTCTCGTTTGCCCTCCCCTCCCATCCCGAGGTCGCTTGACGTCCATGACCCCGAAATTTCTGACGATTTCTAAGAATAATTATATGTGAATCGCTAAACTGAGCCCTGACCTTTATCAGTCAGTTTTGGTCCTCTGGAAAGCGGTGTGTCCTTTTATGGCATCCGCTTTTTAGTGTAGCCTCTTTGTGCAAGTAAAACAATCTAGGGTCCTAGAGTGTACTTTTGCCATGTCGCCTTGGTTTTCCGGCTCTGAAAAGGGCGAAAACTATAACACGTCACCCGAAGACGCGCAACAATTTCGTGGGCTAAACGATCTGGGTAAACATTAAATTTAAGGTAATGAAAATCTTAAGGTTTTGTTGCGTTTTTTCTCAGACCTTTTTAATGTTTATTTCTTTAAGGATGATAAATCGATCAGTATTTTGAGAGGAGCGGAACATGTTTCATCTGAAGCTGGTATTGTTATAGAAATTCCACCTAATCTATCTGAGAAATGATTTAAATTTTTTTTGCAGTTTCGGAAGCTTCAGCTGTCACATCAACGAGCGCACCTCGTCGTGTATATGTGGTTGTGAGTTCTAAACAGTTCACAGATCGATCGTTTCGAGTGTAGCATTTACCGTGAACCTCCGAACTTTTCAGACGGCTGCTCCACGTCCATCCGAAACAGTTCCGGAAGATAGCAGTTGATGTGCATTCATAGACGGTTACGTAGCGCATCTCTTTTTTGTCTTTGCGTAATAGTAGGGACTTGTGAGGGCATACGTTTGCTTCTGAGTTATAGCTGTGACATAATTTCTTGCCGAATTCCGAAAGTACCATTCTTTTTTCGCTCAGCTGGGCTCTTTCGGCAAACTGTATAATGTATTTCAAAAGCGCATTCCCTCTTTCTTAAAGGCATCGTACACGATGAAAACCATACTTGGGTTTTTGACTTTTTCGTGTTGTTATATCCCTATAAAGACTGACGGTTGCAAAAAGCCCCCTCAAAAACGTCAACTTCTCAAGAAAACCCCATTTCAAAAAAGCTTAATTCAAATTTAAAGTTCCCGCCGACATCAATTTGGGATAGTTGCGCGAAGAACGCAAGGAACACTTTTACGATTCGTTCCTTGGCGCAGCGTCGGAAGCAATTCACCGAGGATGCCATTCAGACGAGCGATCTTTTTTCTTGAAAGAAACTGAAAAGGGTTACTAACCTGCTGCGTCCATTGCTGTCAGCTGCTTTCGATCGATGCCGAACGTGAAATCGAGTTGCATGTGAATTGCGCCCTACGACGCGTCAACGCACGATCGCCGGCAGCGACCACGGAGTTTTGCTCCTTGTAACAACGGATCGACCCCAAGGCCGGCCCCCAAAACCCAGGAAGCCTTTTTCAGGTAAGTAGATCTCCGTTCAGAGGCGATTCAGGAACTCCAAACTTTCTGAGTGACATTGTCATGACCCCCTAGTCCGACTGAACGCAAAAGCTGGAATTCGGTTTTCATCGTGTACGATGCCTTTAATAGAAGAGAAACATCAGAACTTGCAGTTTCGAAAAAAAAGCGACATTCGCTCTCGACAAAGTGCGGCAAACCTGCTTCTGCTGTCATCATCTATATGCCGTATTTCCTGTAATTGAGCACCCGGGTGTACTATTTTTCAACCTCCGCGAAAAGGGGGGTTCAATTAGAGGGAGGGGTTCCATAACAGGAAATACAATAGTTGGTAGAGAGATCGAATGCTCAATCAACCACGGCTCATTGAGTGCACCGGTATAAACATTCCAAGATGTTCAATACTTGGTTATACTCGTAGGTAACACTTACGACGGCTTCGGGGCATAACTCGTCCGAATGCGCGTGCTAATCCTGGATTTTGGGCAAGAATTCGAAACCTCCGTGTAGGAGAAACTCTTGCAACTTCAGAGCTTTAAAAAGGATAGAATCCCAATTCGCGCGGTGGGTCTTTTTTTTGAAGCAGGCCTAAATAAAAGTCCCTGTTCTCCTGAATAAGCTATTCGCGATTGTAACACGCGAGTATGTGTGAAAATGACGATAATATGAGCAGGGTCAAGCGGGCGGTGTGTAATTTTCCAAAATCGGACTGACCCTCCCCCCGCAGAATCAATTGTTTCCCAAAATACAAAATCGTTGCGATCCCCCCTCCCGAGGCGCGATTTCTTGGCAATTTTTATATTTTATTGCTGAAACTTTTAGACGCCATAAATTCATTCAGTAGTCAGGCTCAAGCGTCTAAAACCTGAGAAATCATTCCCTTTGGTGGCCAAAATTTTCAAGAGTTTTCGGGTTATCTTCACCAAATCTTCATTTGAGTTACCTCCCGCATGCGCTGGTTACTTCGATTCTAAGAAAATGCAGTATATTCATATGTTAAATCTGAAAGTGATCGACTTTTAGGGCAGGCGACAAAAATCGGCAAGAAGTTCTGTTACAGCCCTTGCTGCTGTTTTCTCGAGGTTTGTGGATCACAGGGAAAGTGTTAATGACTGGGAGAGAAAAAAAAATTAGTTACGTACGCTTGGTACAGGCTGCGCTGATACTTTGTATTCCTTCTTGTGCGTTGGCGCAAACACGGTGCGCGTATTTTATAACATAGGCGCACCGGGTTTACGCCAACGAGCAATAATGAACGCAAAGTATCAATACGTTCCCTGTCGACTGTATGTAAAAACGCTTGTCTATTAAAACAGGATTTTATTCGGAGACTAGTAGGGTACCTCTTCTTTCAATGAAGTCTCGTTCAATTATTCATCTTAGAAAAATTCTCCGATGAGAATTTAGGTTCTTTCTGTCCACATGTGTATATTGATTTATGACCGGATCGACGAAACAAGGAGGGCTTCCAAGGGCTTTGGTTGGAATTCAGCGTGTGGAATTATTTTTGCACGTCTTTAGAATATCGCAATCGCACAATATCCTTCGTGTACCACGTTTTTGCAGTTTAGTCAATTTTTGGCCATTCCCACGGGATATTTCACAGTTCTTCCTCATATATGCTGTTCGTCTCTGCTTATGAAATAGTGTTGGATTTCATGGATGAAAATGTCCCCCTATATTCTGCAGTCGTTCAGATTACAATCATTCCAGTGTAATTATGCAGTCGTATAGGAAGCACAACCATCTTTATTGTTTTCTTTATCCTGAACTTTTTTGTTCCTTATTTGTTCTTGGGTGAATAACCCTATTTCATTCAGGTCTTTAGAAAGTGAAACATGTATACGTATTTCATCTTATAAGTAGCATAGCATATTGTTGTCGTGAAATCTATATAAATATATAAGACAGCGTGTTGATAGAGTGGCGGAGAGTGTGTGGCGATCGCTCGTGCTTTTCATTTTTTTTTTGTTGCGCGCGGAGATTCGCTCTTGTTATAAGCAGTAGTAGAAGATGTTGCGCCATCACAACTTGTTGCTTGCCGAGAGGTTGCAACCGTTCACGAAAGGTGTCAAGAATCGCTCGATTGTGCGAATTTGCCATGAAACTTGCTCTTTAGCCTAACTGCTTCCACCATTCCTAGTTTGAACACCTAAAAACACCAACTTTTGGTATTGAATATTCGAACTAAGGCCGGCTCCATACTTGCCGCGACCAGCGACAGTGATATCAGGTAGATACAGGCTGCGGCGCAAGGTGTGATGTATCACAAGGAGGGAGTCGGACCCCTTGACGTCTGGGGAGGGGATCGAACCTTTGACCACGAACCAAGACGAGCTTCCATCAGGGTGGGGGGTATTTTGGGAGCCATACTGTTAGTATGAAGTAGTACTGTTACTAGTGTGTTAGCATATGATGATAATTGAGGTATTGATAATTGTAGAAATGATAATAATAATAGCGTCATTCACTCCGACAGGCTCTGAAAATTCGTACACTAGTATGTATTATTTATGCGAGTTAGGTTTCACAGGTTCGATCTCGCCAGAGGCCTAGATTTTTGCAAGGTTTGAAAACGATGGATAGTTGACTAATTTGGAAGAACGTTGTCCACTGCGATAGCTCTTAAAATTTCGCCCACGGGTGGACATTTTTGGTTACAAGGTACGACGTTATTTGATGCCCTGAGGGTACACACGTGCAGTTTTGGGTACGCAAGCTACAGAAAGAATATGATTGACCGCATCTGAAAACGTAACCAAAATTTTATACACGCAGCTTGAAGCCAAGGAGCGCTACACTGAAAGGAGTCCTTGAAAAATGTCAAAGTCCAGGATTGTAAGGAAAAAAAGAATTTTTTTCGAAGTTCCAATTAAGGCTTTTCGCGTTGCTGCAACGTGCGGACAAGCTAGTCCTGGGCCCAAAGAACTACTATAGTTTTTATCCCGTTAGAAACCGTTTTTGGAGACTAGTTTTCAGGCTTTGGAGTCCTAGAAGCAAGAATGATTGGGGGAATGCAAGCCAGAAATTTCTGTGCGAGGCATAGTTGAGGCCCAACTTTAACCCACACCGCCATGGCGGTGCCGCATGAGATTTCTTACAGTTGACCGCATTGTTAAAAGGACATGGTGCGGTTGCGGACTCGCACTAAACTACGGTAGAATCTGGCACTTTGCCAAATTTCGTCATCGATCGGCGCCACAGCTGATAGTCTCGTGAGCAGAGAGACGACGGTTGGCGTCGATCGATGACGAAATCTGGCAAAGTGCCAGATTCTACCGTAGTTTTAGTGCGAGTCCGCAACCGCACCATGTCCTATTAACATTGCGGTCAACTGTAGTTGCTCCCCGCAAGTGCTGCGCTTGCGGTGAGGAATATGACAGGGATCATAGGAATGAACAGTCCATCGGTGGAAGATGGCAGCCTCTCAACAAGCGCCGCCCCTGAGGATCAGGGATGAGCGGAAGAAAAAATTTGAATTTGGGAAATCGGAAATCGAAACAAAATTTAAATTTCGGAAATCGAAACAAAAATAAAATTTCGGAAATCGGAACAAAAGTATAAATTCGGGAATCGGAATTCGAAAATCGAAACACATTAGGAACCTTCGGAAATCGGAACAAAAAATTTCCCTCGAACAGGCATTTTACTTGGTTGGTAGAACCTTTGAAAACCTTTGAAAAAATACTCAAGAAGAGACTAGTTGCCCATCTTGATGAGCATGCGATAATTTCTCCGTTCCAACATGGTTTTCAAAAAGGTAGATCTACTACAACCGCAATGCTTCAAGCCGTTAATGACTGGACCGAATTTCTTGATGATGGATCCCCAGTTGATGTGGTATATCTAGACTTCTCCAAGGCCTTTGATCGTGTTTGTCATGATAAGCTGCTCCTCAAGCTGAAGTCTGTAGGTGTTCACGCTCGCATTATTCAATGGCTAAAAGAATTTTTGTCGCGCAGAACGTTCAGGGTGCGTGTTAATGACGCTTACTCTACGCCGAGAGTTGCAGCAAGTGGGGTCCCTCAAGGAGGCGTGTTGTCTCCAATTTTATTCAACATTTTCACTTATGAGCTCCCATCAATAATTGTTTCCGCTGGTGTTCGATGCTCCGCGTTTGCCGATGATGTCAAGATTTATCACTCGATAACTACCGTTGAGGATTGCGCCGCCGTACAGAGGGCAATCGATGTTGTCCATGAGTGGTCCGTGACATGGTCCCTTCCAATTAGTGGGGAAAAAACTTGTGTTTTACATTTGGGTTCTCGTAACAATAGGTATCCTTACTGCATTCAGCAGTCGCACATCAAAGTGGTCGAAGAGCAAAAAGATCTTGGATTCCTAGTCACCAGTGACCTCAACTTTGACAAACACTGTGATGAAATCGCTCGTAAGGCAATTCGGATGGTGTACAAAATGTTCAGAGTGCTGACAACCAGGAACTCAACATTTTTGCTACGCGCGTACAAAACTTATGTAAGACCAATTTTGGAATATGGTACTCCAATATTCAGTCCTCACAAGGTAAAATCGATTAAAGTGCTTGAAAATGTTCAGAACAGTTTTACGCGCAAGCTTATGACTAGGGTTCTCGGGTTTCTTTATGATAGGATACCATCTGCTCCTGAGAGAAATGCTAACCTTTCTTTGGATACTCTTCGCGTAAGAAGGAGGAGGTTTGATCTTATACTTTTTCATAAAATCCTCACTGGAGCATGCGGTCCTCATCTTGGGCAGTTTTGTACTCTGAGAACTTCTATCACTAGAGGAGGAGAAACAAAATATATACTACCTCGCGCCAAGCATAATCGCAAATTCCACTAATTTACCCTGAGAGCAGGGCGAGAGTACTTCGATCTATTCAAAAAATCTGTGCCACCCATCGATTTTCGCGCCTCCAAAAAATGGTTGTGTATCAACCTGGATCCGTGACCGATAATTATGTTGTTTGCTGCTCTTGCTGAGTCTTGTTGATTGGTGATCATATCATGTGGCGTTGATGTGAAATGGCTGTGTATGATTTATGACTTTTTTCGTTTTTTTTCGTCTTTAATATGATCCCACATGAGCTTGCTCGTGTAATAAATAAATAAATAAATAAATATATATATATATATATATATATATATATATATATATATATATATATATATATATATATATATATATATATATATATATATATATATATATATATATATATATATATATATATATATATATATATATATATATATATATATATATATATATACTTTGAAAGGTAATTTTTACTAGAATAAACAAATGATTTTTTCATTTGAAACCAATTCCTTCAAAAAACTTTATAACCTGAAACAACATCAATACACATACGACTAGCATGAACGCATTAACAAATAATATCATGAAACCAACAAGTGACAAGGCTTGGAAAAAAACAAGAACTTCAACGTATCTTTGATGAGCCCACCGGTATTGACGAGATCAGGCGTAATAGAAAAGCATAGAAATTTTGTGCAATCTAATTTAGCTCTGGAGCAAGTGCAATCGATGTGTGACATAGCCCGATGCAAAAATAGGTTTCTGGAAATATTTTCCTTCTGATTCTATGCAGGACGCAGCCATGCCGTCGATAGCTCAGTTGGTAGAGCGGAGGACTGTAGAGTCGCAGCTATCCTTAGGTCGCTGGTTCGAATCAGGGGTGTGCGGAAAAATTTCAAAAAATTTCAGAAAACAGAAAACAGAAAATCGAGTTTGTCAGAAAACAGAAATCAGAAAACAGAAAGGCCAAAACGGCCAGAAAACAGAAAACAGAAATCAGAAAACAGAAAATTTTCAGAAAAAAATACTCATTGCATTTTAATTTCTTTTCAAGAGAAAAGAGAGTGTAATTCTGAACATCTTTGCTATACCTGTAATACAATATCTACGAGACTGGACAATTAACTAATAAGACATTGATATTAGCGATGGCACGTCAATGACAGGTCTCTTTGAGAGTTTAGCAGAGAAATAGCCCACTAGGCTCCAAAGCGGTTCTTGATGTGCTATTTCTCGAGTATTTCTTGATTGTTTCTGGATTATTAGGCGGCCAAGATCATGTTGTTCACGAAATAGCCTAGAGGTAGCCGAGCAATAACGGAGAAATAACCAAGACGTGACAGGCACACCAACACCCGACGCGGCGTTTCCCGGCTCGCCGAGCAGCCGTCTTGGCCTCCTGCAGCTCGGCGGGCCTCCTGATGCTAGGCGGGGTCCAAGTACCGCCAACTTGGGTGGTTGAAGCGACAGCGGTGTTGACATCAAATCATGCCTCAGGAATGCGTCGTGTACAGTTCAACTCCGTATTGCCGTTCAGTCCGCAAAGTGCAAGCTGATTGCGGAAGCGTGCTGCGGCGCGGTTGCGAGTATCCCCAGACAGAAATGTAGGGTTGCTCGGGCGGTTTTGCCTTTGGTGCCCAGGTGATCCGCCATCCCTGTCTGAGATACTTGAAACCGCCCGCAGCACGCTTTCGGAATCAACATGCAGTTTGCGGATTAAACGGCAATGCGGAGTTGAACTGTACATCCCTTGGAGAGCATTATTTGGCGTCCAATTCGGGGCGAACATTTTTTGGCGGTCATTTCTAGGCTATTACGCGGCACCCAGCAACTTCCCGACCATTTTCCGGCTATCACGCAGAAAGCAGGCATTTCTTGGCTATTTATTGTCTATTGATCGGGTGAATTTCCCAGAGAACGCCAGTACGTCAGCACAATAGGGGTTGCATCCTCGTAGTCAGCAGCTGCAGCTGACAGCTAACAGCAGCAGTTGTTATTGATATCGAGGGTTTAACCCCAGCAATTGTTGGAATCATATACCGCTGTCAGCAGCAGCCGCTGTTGACAGCGAAGGTTACACTCGATCTTTGCCCTGGGATGCAACCCTACTATGCCGAAGTACTGAGTAGGTGAACAGGGTTCGCGATAAAATCAGTTGCTGAGTTCTGTTCATTAGAATGCAGGTTTCGCCATCAAAAAAAGTGAGAAAAATGAAAAGTTGCAGGAGAAACGCACAAAAACAGCTTACAACAGCTATTTGGTGGGTGTTCGCAGGCCCCAACTAACAAGAATCATATGAGTGCTGGTGTTTTCGTTTAGCAACCTATTCATGCTTTTCCGGAAGCGGCAAATGCCGCGCAATATCAGTAGAAAAATTAGAAATCAGATGTTTGATACCGTTACCGAGCATCTGATTTCTCATTTTTCTAGTGATTATCCGCGGCATTTGCCGCCTCGCAAATGTATGAATAGGGTGTAACAGAAAGGCGGAAGACGGCAAAACAAACATACATAGAAATTAAGTTAATTGTGGGTAAGGTAACAACCAGCCATATTTTGTTCCTGAGCGTTTTCCCTCTGAGTTTTCACCTATTTTTACTTTTGTGATGATCATGTCTACCTTCTCATGAGGATACCATAACAACTGTTTCTTATGGCAAGCCCTACCTTGAGCAGCAATCGCACCATTGAACACAAGTAGTACCTAAATGTTTATTACAATAGTGTGAAAAATGAGGCTCCAAAAGTTTCAAACGAATGCGAAAAAAACTCGTCGGCTAGCTTTCGGTGCTTAACACCTTCGTCAGACCTGAAATTCAATAATTAAATAAATTGAAACTTTTGGAGCCTCATTTTTCACACTCTTGTAATAAACATTTCGGAACAAACATGAGACTTCGTGACAGATCAATTCTCACAAGTAGTACCTCGTAAAGGACTATATAAGCTGCGCTGTTCCACAGATCCGGATTTCGTTGATTTTTTCTGATTTTTTTTTCTGTTTTTCGCAGATTTTTCAGAAAACAGAAATCAGAAAACAGAAAGGCCAAAACGGCCAGAAAACAGAAATCAGAAAACAGAAAACAGAAATTTCCGCACACCCCTGGTTCGAATCCGGCTCGACGGAATGTTTTTGCAAATTAGGCAACTTAACAATTAACAATTAGATTAATTTCCTTAGCTTCTTTAACACAGTCAAACCCCTGTTTCGCGCTAATTTTTTGTGCCATTTGTGACCAAAACCATTCAAAATGCCGCTTTTAGTGGAGAACTTTAATTAGCTAATGTTTTTTCCGCGGTCAAATCCTTCTTTCCACCTGGGTTCGGGGTCTATTTTATTTAAAACCTTATAAGTCAAATCCTTCTTTCCACCTGGGTTCGGGGTCAATTTTATTTAAAATCTTATAAAATATCGCATATACCAGAGAGATTCGACTCAAAGGTGCTGTTATCGCAGTCATTCACTCTCTGAACAACTGGTGTCATATCTGATTCTATGCAGGACGCAGCCATGCCGTCGATAGCTCAGTTGGTAGAGCGGAGGACTGTAGAGTCGCAGCTATCCTTAGGTCGCTGGTTCGAATCCGGCTCGACGGAATGTTTTTGCAAATTAGGCAACTTAACAATTAACAATTAGATTAATTTCCTTAGCTTCTTTAACACAGTCAAACCCCTGTTTCGCGCTATTTTTTTTGTGCCATTTGTGACCAAAACCATTCAAAATGCCGCTTTTAGTGGAGAACTTTAATTAGTTAATGTTTTTTCCGCGGTCAAATCCTTCTTTCCACCTGGGTTTGGGGTCTATTTTATTTAAAATCTTACAAAATATCGTATATACCAGAGAGATTGGACTCAAAGGTGCTGTTATCGCAGTCATTCACTCTCTGAACAACTGGTGTCATATCTGATTCTATGCAGGACGCAGCCATGCCGTCGATAGCTCAGTTGGTAGAGCGGAGGACTGTAGAGTCGCAGCTATCCTTAGGTCGCTGGTTCGAATCCGGCTCGACGGAATGTTTTTGCAAATTAGGCAACTTAACAATTAACAATTAGATTAATTTCCTTAGCTTCTTTAACACAGTCAAACCCCTGTTTCGCGCTAATTTTTTGTGCCATTTGTGACCAAAACCATTCAAAATGCCGCTTTTAGTGGAGAACTTTAATTAGTTAATGTTTTTTCCGCGGTCAAATCCTTCTTTCCACTTGGGTTCGGGGTCTATTTTATTTAAAACCTTATAAGTCAAATCCTTCTTTCCACCTGGGTTCGGGGTCAATTTTACTCAAAATCTTATAAAATAACGCATATACCAGAGAGATTCGACTCAAAGGTGCTGTTATCGCAGTCATTCACTCTCTGAACAACTGGTGTCATATCTGATTCTATGCAGGACGCAGCCATGCCGTCGATAGCTCAGTTGGTAGAGCGGAGGACTGTAGAGTCGCAGCTATCCTTAGGTCGCTGGTTCGAATCCGGCTCGACGGAATGTTTTTGCAAATTAGGCAACTTAACAATTAACAATTAGATTAATTTCCTTAGCTTCTTTAACACAGTCAAACCCCTGTTTCGCGCTAATTTTTTGTGCCATTTGTGACCAAAACCATTCAAAATGCCGCTTTTAGTGGAGAACTTTAATTAGCTAATGTTTTTTCCGCGGTCAAATCCTTCTTTCCACTTGGGTTCGGGGTCTATTTTATTTAAAACCTTATAAAATATCGCATATACCAGAGAGATTCGACTCAAAGGTGCTGTTATCGCAGTCATTCACTCTCTGAACAACTGGTGTCATATCTGATTCTATGCAGGACGCAGCCATGCCGTCGATAGCTCAGTTGGTAGAGCGGAGGACTGTAGAGTCGCAGCTATCCTTAGGTCGCTGGTTCGAATCCGGCTCGACGGAATGTTTTTGCAAATTAGGCAACTTAACAATTAACAATTAGATTAATTTCCTTAGCTTCTTTAACACAGTCAAACCCCTGTTTTGCGCTAATTAATTTGTGCCATTTGTGACCAAAACCATTCAAAATGCCGCTTTTAGTGGAGAACTTTAATTAGCTAATGTTTTTTCCGCGGTCAAATCCTTCTTTCCACTTGGGTTCGGGGTCTATTTTATTTAAAACCTTATAAAATATCGCATATACCAGAGAGATTCGACTCAAAGGTGCTGTTATCGCAGTCATTCACTCTCTGAACAACTGGTGTCATATCTGATTCTATGCAGGACGCAGCCATGCCGTCGATAGCTCAGTTGGTAGAGCGGAGGACTGTAGAGTCGCAGCTATCCTTAGGTCGCTGGTTCGAATCCGGCTCGACGGATTGTTTTTGCAAATTAGGCAACTTAACAGTTAACAATTAGATTAATTTCCTTAGCTTCTTTAACACAGTCAAACCCCTGTTTTGCGCTAATTTTTTGTGCCATTTGTGACCAAAACCATTCAAAATGCCGCTTTTAGTGGAGAACTTTAATTAGCTAATGTTTTTTCCGCGGTCAAATCCTTCTTTCCACCTGGGTTCGGGGTCTATTTTATTTAAAATCTTACAAAATATCGTATATACCAGAGAGATTGGACTCAAAGGTGCTGTTATCGCAGTCATTCACTCTCTGAACAACTGGTGTCATATCTGATTCTATGCAAGAGGCAGCCATGCCGTCGATAGCTCAGTTGGTAGAGCGGAGGACTGTAGAGTCGCAGCTATCCTTAGGTCGCTGGTTCGAATCCGGCTCGACGGATTGTTTTTGCAAATTAGGCAACTTAACAATTAACAATTAGATTAATTTCCTTAGCTTCTTTAACACAGTCAAACCCCTGTTTTGCGCTAATTTTTTGTGCCATTTGTGACCAAAACCATTCAAAATGCCGCTTTTAGTGGAGAACTTTAATTAGCTAATGTTTTTTCCGCGGTCAAATCCTTCTTTCCACCTGGGTTCGGGGTCTATTTTATTTAAAATCTTACAAAATATCGTATATACCAGAGAGATTGGACTCAAAGGTGCTGTTATCGCAGTCATTCACTCTCTGAACAACTGGTGTCATATCTGATTCTATGCAAGAGGCAGCCATGCCGTCGATAGCTCAGTTGGTAGAGCGGAGGACTGTAGAGTCGCAGCTATCCTTAGGTCGCTGGTTCGAATCCGGCTCGACGGATTGTTTTTGCAAATTAGGCAACTTAACAGTTAACAATTAGATTAATTTCCTTAGCTTCTTTAACACAGTCAAACCCCTGTTTTGCGCTAATTTTTTGTGCCATTTGTGACCAAAACCATTCAAAATGCCGCTTTTAGTGGAGAACTTTAATTAGCTAATGTTTTTTCCGCGGTCAAATCCTTCTTTCCCCCTGGGTTTGGGGTCTATTTTATTTAAAATCTTACAAAATATCGTATATACCAGAGAGATTGGACTCAAAGGTGCTGTTATCGCAGTCATTCACTCTCTGAACAACTGGTGTCATATCTGATTCTATGCAAGAGGCAGCCATGCCGTCGATAGCTCAGTTGGTAGAGCGGAGGACTGTAGAGTCGCAGCTATCCTTAGGTCGCTGGTTCGAATCCGGCTCGACGGATTGTTTTTGCAAATTAGGCAACTTAACAGTTAACAATTAGATTAATTTCCTTAGCTTCTTTAACACAGTCAAACCCCTGTTTTGCGCTAATTTTTTGTGCCATTTGTGACCAAAACCATTCAAAATGCCGCTTTTAGTGGAGAACTTTAATTAGCTAATGTTTTTCCGCGGTCAAATCCTTCTTTCCCCCTGGGTTTGGGGTCTATTTTATTTAAAATCTTACAAAATATCGTATATACCAGAGAGATTGGACTCAAAGGTGCTGTTATCGCAGTCATTCACTCTCTGAACAACTGGTGTCATATCTGATTCTATGCAGGACGCAGCCATGCCGTCGATAGCTCAGTTGGTAGAGCGGAGGACTGTAGAGTCGCAGCTATCCTTAGGTCGCTGGTTCGAATCCGGCTCGACGGATTGTTTTTGCAAATTAGGCAACTTAACAATTAACAATTAGATTAATTTCCTTAGCTTCTTTAACACAGTCAAACCCCTGTTTTGCGCTAATTTTTTTGTGCCATTTGTGACCAAAACCATTCAAAATGCCGCTTTTAGTGGAGAACTTTAATTAGCTAATGTTTTTTCCGCGGTCAAATCCTTCTTTCCACCTGGGTTCGGGGTCTATTTTATTGAAAACCTTATAAAATATCGCATATACCAGAGAGATTCGACTCAAAGGTGCTGTTATCGCAGTCATTCACTCTCTGAACAACTGGTGTCATATCTGATTCTATGCAGGACGCAGCCATGCCGTCGATAGCTCAGTTGGTAGAGCGGAGGACTGTAGAGTCGCAGCTATCCTTAGGTCGCTGGTTCGAATCCGGCTCGACGGATTGTTTTTGCAAATTAGGCAACTTAACAATTAACAATTAGATTAATTTCCTTAGCTTCTTTAACACAGTCAAACCCCTGTTTTGCGCTAATTTTTGTGCCATTTGTGACCAAAACCATTCAAAATGCCGCTTTTAGTGGAGAACTTTAATTAGCTAATGTTTTTTCCGCGGTCAAATCCTTCTTTCCACCTGGGTTTGGGGTCTATTTTATTTAAAATCTTACAAAATATCGTATATACCAGAGAGATTGGACTCAAAGGTGCTGTTATCGCAGTCATTCACTCTCTGAACAACTGGTGTCATATCTGATTCTATGCAAGAGGCAGCCATGCCGTCGATAGCTCAGTTGGTAGAGCGGAGGACTGTAGAGTCGCAGCTATCCTTAGGTCGCTGGTTCGAATCCGGCTCGACGGATTGTTTTTGCAAATTAGGCAACTTAACAGTTAACAATTAGATTAATTTCCTTAGCTTCTTTAACACAGTCAAACCCCTGTTTTGCGCTAATTTTTGTGCCATTTGTGACCAAAACCATTCAAAATGCCGCTTTTAGTGGAGAACTTTAATTAGCTAATGTTTTTTCCGCGGTCAAATCCTTCTTTCCCCCTGGGTTTGGGGTCTATTTTATTTAAAATCTTACAAAATATCGTATATACCAGAGAGATTGGACTCAAAGGTGCTGTTATCGCAGTCATTCACTCTCTGAACAACTGGTGTCATATCTGATTCTATGCAGGACGCAGCCATGCCGTCGATAGCTCAGTTGGTAGAGCGGAGGACTGTAGAGTCGCAGCTATCCTTAGGTCGCTGGTTCGAATCCGGCTCGACGGATTGTTTTTGCAAATTAGGCAACTTAACAATTAACAATTAGATTAATTTCCTTAGCTTCTTTAACACAGTCAAACCCCTGTTTTGCGCTAATTTTTTGTGCCATTTGTGACCAAAACCATTCAAAATGCCGCTTTTAGTGGAGAACTTTAATTAGCTAATGTTTTTTCCGCGGTCAAATCCTTCTTTCCCCCTGGGTTTGGGGTCTATTTTATTTAAAATCTTACAAAATATCGTATATACCAGAGAGATTGGACTCAAAGGTGCTGTTATCGCAGTCATTCACTCTCTGAACAACTGGTGTCATATCTGATTCTATGCAGGACGCGGCCATGCCGTCGATAGCTCAGTTGGTAGAGCGGAGGACTGTAGAGTCGCAGCTATCCTTAGGTCGCTGGTTCGAATCCGGCTCGACGGATTGTTTTTGCAAATTAGGCAACTTAACAGTTAACAATTAGATTAATTTCCTTAGCTTCTTTAACACAGTCAAACCCCTGTTTTGCGCTAATTTTTTGTGCCATTTGTGACCAAAACCATTCAAAATGCCGCTTTTAGTGGAGAACTTTAATTAGCTAATGTTTTTTCCGCGGTCAAATCCTTCTTTCCCCCTGGGTTTGGGGTCTATTTTATTTAAAATCTTACAAAATATCGTATATACCAGAGAGATTGGACTCAAAGGTGCTGTTATCGCAGTCATTCACTCTCTGAACAACTGGTGTCATATCTGATTCTATGCAGGACGCGGCCATGCCGTCGATAGCTCAGTTGGTAGAGCGGAGGACTGTAGAGTCGCAGCTATCCTTAGGTCGCTGGTTCGAATCCGGCTCGACGGATTGTTTTTGCAAATTAGGCAACTTAACAGTTAACAATTAGATTAATTTCCTTAGCTTCTTTAACACAGTCAAACCCCTGTTTTGCGGTAATTTTTGTGCCATTTGTGACCAAAACCATTCAAAATGCCGCTTTTAGTGGAGAACTTTAATTAGCTAATGTTTTTTCCGCGGTCAAATCCTTCTTTCCCCCTGGGTTTGGGGTCTATTTTATTTAAAATCTTACAAAATATCGTATATACCAGAGAGATTGGACTCAAAGGTGCTGTTATCGCAGTCATTCACTCTCTGAACAACTGGTGTCATATCTGATTCTATGCAGGACGCAGCCATGCCGTCGATAGCTCAGTTGGTAGAGCGGAGGACTGTAGAGTCGCAGCTATCCTTAGGTCGCTGGTTCGAATCCGGCTCGACGGATTGTTTTTGCAAATTAGGCAACTTAACAATTAACAATTAGATTAATTTCCTTAGCTTCTTTAACACAGTCAAACCCCTGTTTTGCGCTAATTTTTTGTGCCATTTGTGACCAAAACCATTCAAAATGCCGCTTTTAGTGGAGAACTTTAATTAGCTAATGTTTTTTCCGCGGTCAAATCCTTCTTTCCCCCTGGGTTTGGGGTCTATTTTATTTAAAATCTTACAAAATATCGTATATACCAGAGAGATTGGACTCAAAGGTGCTGTTATCGCAGTCATTCACTCTCTGAACAACTGGTGTCATATCTGATTCTATGCAAGAGGCAGCCATGCCGTCGATAGCTCAGTTGGTAGAGCGGAGGACTGTAGAGTCGCAGCTATCCTTAGGTCGCTGGTTCGAATCCGGCTCGACGGATTGTTTTTGCAAATTAGGCAACTTAACAGTTAACAATTAGATTAATTTCCTTAGCTTCTTTAACACAGTCAAACCCCTGTTTTGCGCTAATTTTTTGTGCCATTTGTGACCAAAACCATTCAAAATGCCGCTTTTAGTGGAGAACTTTAATTAGCTAATGTTTTTTCCGCGGTCAAATCCTTCTTTCCCCCTGGGTTTGGGGTCTATTTTATTTAAAATCTTACAAAATATCGTATATACCAGAGAGATTGGACTCAAAGGTGCTGTTATCGCAGTCATTCACTCTCTGAACAACTGGTGTCATATCTGATTCTATGCAGGACGCAGCCATGCCGTCGATAGCTCAGTTGGTAGAGCGGAGGACTGTAGAGTCGCAGCTATCCTTAGGTCGCTGGTTCGAATCCGGCTCGACGGATTGTTTTTGCAAATTAGGCAACTTAACAATTAACAATTAGATTAATTTCCTTAGCTTCTTTAACACAGTCAAACCCCTGTTTTGCGCTAATTTTTTGTGCCATTTGTGACCAAAACCATTCAAAATGCCGCTTTTAGTGGAGAACTTTAATTAGTTAATGTTTTTTCCGCGGTCAAATCCTTCTTTCCACTTGGGTTCGGGGTCTATTTTATTTAAAACCTTATAAGTCAAATCCTTCTTTCCACCTGGGTTCGGGGTCAATTTTACTCAAAATCTTATAAAATAACGCATATACCAGAGAGATTCGACTCAAAGGTGCTGTTATCGCAGTCATTCACTCTCTGAACAACTGGTGTCATATCTGATTCTATGCAGGACGCAGCCATGCCGTCGATAGCTCAGTTGGTAGAGCGGAGGACTGTAGAGTCGCAGCTATCCTTAGGTCGCTGGTTCGAATCCGGCTCGACGGAATGTTTTTGCAAATTAGGCAACTTAACAATTAACAATTAGATTAATTTCCTTAGCTTCTTTAACACAGTCAAACCCCTGTTTCGCGCTAATTTTTTGTGCCATTTGTGACCAAAACCATTCAAAATGCCGCTTTTAGTGGAGAACTTTAATTAGCTAATGTTTTTTCCGCGGTCAAATCCTTCTTTCCACCTGGGTTCGGGGTCTATTTTATTTAAAACCTTATAAAATATCGTATATACCAGAGAGATTGGACTCAAAGGTGCTGTTATCGCAGTCATTCACTCTCTGAACAACTGGTGTCATATCTGATTCTATGCAAGACGCAGCCATGCCGTCGATAGCTCAGTTGGTAGAGCGGAGGACTGTAGAGTCGCAGCTATCCTTAGGTCGCTGGTTCGAATCCGGCTCGACGGATTGTTTTTGCAAATTAGGCAACTTAACAATTAACAATTAGATTAATTTCCTTAGCTTCTTTAACACAGTCAAACCCCTGTTTTGCGCTAATTTTTTGTGCCATTTGTGACCAAAACCATTCAAAATGCCGCTTTTAGTGGAGAACTTTAATTAGCTAATGTTTTTTCCGCGGTCAAATCCTTCTTTCCACCTGGGTTCGGGGTCTATTTTATTTAAAACCTTATAAAATATCGCATATACCAGACAGGTTCGATTCAAAGGTGCTGTTATCGCAGTCATTCACTCTCTGAACAACTGGTGTCATATCTGATTCTATGCAGGACGCAGCCATGCCGTCGATAGCTCAGTTGGTAGAGCGGAGGACTGTAGAGTCGCAGCTATCCTTAGGTCGCTGGTTCGAATCCGGCTCGACGGATTGTTTTTGCAAATTAGGCAACTTAACAATTAACAATTAGATTAATTTCCTTAGCTTCTTTAACACAGTCAAACCCCTGTTTAGCGCTATTTTTTGTGCCATTTGTGACCAAAACCATTCAAAATGCCGCTTTTAGTGGAGAACTTTAATTAGCTAATGTTTTTTCCGCGGTCAAATCCTTCTTTCCCCCTGGGTTTGGGGTCTATTTTATTTAAAATCTTACAAAATATCGTATATACCAGAGAGATTGGACTCAAAGGTGCTGTTATCGCAGTCATTCACTCTCTGAACAACTGGTGTCATATCTGATTCTATGCAGGACGCAGCCATGCCGTCGATAGCTCAGTTGGTAGAGCGGAGGACTGTAGAGTCGCAGCTATCCTTAGGTCGCTGGTTCGAATCCGGCTCGACGGATTGTTTTTGCAAATTAGGCAACTTAACAATTAACAATTAGATTAATTTCCTTAGCTTCTTTAACACAGTCAAACCCCTGTTTTGCGCTAATTTTTTGTGCCATTTGTGACCAAAACCATTCAAAATGCCGCTTTTAGTGGAGAACTTTAATTAGCTAATGTTTTTTCCGCGGTCAAATCCTTCTTTCCACCTGGGTTCGGGGTCTATTTTATTTAAAACCTTATAAAATATCGCATATACCAGAGAGATTGGACTCAAAGTTGCTGTTATCGCAGTCATTCACTCTCTGAACAACTGGTGTCATATCTGATTCTATGCAGGACGCAGCCATGCCGTCGATAGCTCAGTTGGTAGAGCGGAGGACTGTAGAGTCGCAGCTATCCTTAGGTCGCTGGTTCGAATCCGGCTCGACGGATTGTTTTTGCAAATTAGGCAACTTAACAATTAACAATTAGATTAATTTCCTTAGCTTCTTTAACACAGTCAAACCCCTTTTTTGCGCTGATTTTTTGTGCCATTTGTGACTAAAGCCATTCAAAATGCCTCTTTTAGTGGAGAACTTTAATTAGCTAATGTTTTTTCCGCGGTCAAATCCTTCTTTCCACCTGGGTTCGGGGTCTATTTTATTTAAAACCTTATAAAATATCGCATATACCAGACAGGTTCGATTCAAAGGTGCTGTTATCGCAGTCATTCACTCTCTGAACAACTGGTGTCATATCTGATTCTATGCAGGACGCAGCCATGCCGTCGATAGCTCAGTTGGTAGAGCGGAGGACTGTAGAGTCGCAGCTATCCTTAGGTCGCTGGTTCGAATCCGGCTCGACGGATTGTTTTTGCAAATTAGGCAACTTAACAATTAACAATTAGATTAATTTCCTTAGCTTCTTTAACACAGTCAAACCCCTGTTTTGCGCTAATTTTTTGTGCCATTTGTGACCAAAACCATTCAAAATGCCGCTTTTAGTGGAGAACTTTAATTAGCTAATGTTTTTCCGCGGTCAAATCCTTCTTTCCACCTGGGTTTGGGGTCTATTTTATTTAAAATCTTACAAAATATCGTATATACCAGAGAGATTGGACTCAAAGGTGCTGTTATCGCAGTCATTCACTCTCTGAACAACTGGTGTCATATCTGATTCTATGCAAGAGGCAGCCATGCCGTCGATAGCTCAGTTGGTAGAGCGGAGGACTGTAGAGTCGCAGCTATCCTTAGGTCGCTGGTTCGAATCCGGCTCGACGGATTGTTTTTGCAAATTAGGCAACTTAACAGTTAACAATTAGATTAATTTCCTTAGCTTCTTTAACACAGTCAAACCCCTGTTTTGCGCTAATTTTTTGTGCCATTTGTGACCAAAACCATTCAAAATGCCGCTTTTAGTGGAGAACTTTAATTAGCTAATGTTTTTTCCGCGGTCAAATCCTTCTTTCCACCTGGGTTCGGGGTCTATTTTATTTAAAATCTCATAAAATATCGCATATACCAGACAGTTTCGATTCAAAGGTGCTGTTATCGCAGTCATTCACTCTCTGAACAACTGGTGTCATATCTGATTCTATGCAGGGCGCAGCCATGCCGTCGATAGCTCAGTTGGTAGAGCGGAGGACTGTAGAGTCGCAGCTATCCTTAGGTCGCTGGTTCGAATCCGGCTCGACGGATTGTTTTTGCAAATTAGGCAACTTAACAGTTAACAATTAGATTAATTTCCTTAGCTTCTTTAACACAGTCAAACCCCTGTTTTGCGCTATTTTTTTGTGCCATTTGTGACCAAAACCATTCAAAATGCCGCTTTTAGTGGAGAACTTTAATTAGCTAATGTTTTTTCCGCGGTCAAATCCTTCTTTCCACCTGGGTTCGGGGTCTATTTTATTTAAAACCTTATAAAATATCGCATATACCAGACAGGTTCGATTCAAAGGTGCTGTTATCGCAGTCATTCACTCTCTGAACAACTGGTGTCATATCTGATTCTATGCAAGACGCAGCCATGCCGTCGATAGCTCAGTTGGTAGAGCGGAGGACTGTAGAGTCGCAGCTATCCTTAGGTCGCTGGTTCGAATCCGGCTCGACGGATTGTTTTTGCAAATTAGGCAACTTAACAATTAACAATTAGATTAATTTCCTTAGCTTCTTTAACACAGTCAAACCCCTGTTTTGCGCTAATTTTTTGTGCCATTTGTGACCAAAACCATTCAAAATGCCGCTTTTAGTGGAGAACTTTAATTAGCTAATGTTTTTTCCGCGGTCAAATCCTTCTTTCCACCTGGGTTCGGGGTCTATTTTATTTAAAACCTTATAAAATATCGCATATACCAGACAGGTTCGATTCAAAGGTGCTGTTATCGCAGTCATTCACTCTCTGAACAACTGGTGTCATATCTGATTCTATGCAGGACGCAGCCATGCCGTCGATAGCTCAGTTGGTAGAGCGGAGGACTGTAGAGTCGCAGCTATCCTTAGGTCGCTGGTTCGAATCCGGCTCGACGGATTGTTTTTGCAAATTAGGCAACTTAACAATTAACAATTAGATTAATTTCCTTAGCTTCTTTAACACAGTCAAACCCCTGTTTCGCGCTATTTTTTGTGCCATTTGTGACCAAAACCATTCAAAATGCCGCTTTTAGTGGAGAACTTTAATTAGCTAATGTTTTTTCCGCGGTCAAATCCTTCTTTCCACCTGGGTTCGGGGTCTATTTTATTTAAAACCTTATAAAATATCGCATATACCAGACAGGTTCGATTCAAAGGTGCTGTTATCGCAGTCATTCACTCTCTGAACAACTGGTGTCATATCTGATTCTATGCAGGACGCAGCCATGCCGTCGATAGCTCAGTTGGTAGAGCGGAGGACTGTAGAGTCGCAGCTATCCTTAGGTCGCTGGTTCGAATCCGGCTCGACGGATTGTTTTTGCAAATTAGGCAACTTAACAATTAACAATTAGATTAATTTCCTTAGCTTCTTTAACACAGTCAAACCCCTGTTTTGCGCTAATTTTTTGTGCCATTTGTGACCAAAACCATTCAAAATGCCGCTTTTAGTGGAGAACTTTAATTAGCTAATGTTTTTTCCGCGGTCAAATCCTTCTTTCCACCTGGGTTCGGGGTCTATTTTATTTAAAATCTTACAAAATATCGTATATACCAGAGAGATTGGACTCAAAGGTGCTGTTATCGCAGTCATTCACTCTCTGAACAACTGGTGTCATATCTGATTCTATGCAGGACGCAGTCATGCCGTCGATAGCTCAGTTGGTAGAGCGGAGGACTGTAGAGTCGCAGCTATCCTTAGGTCGCTGGTTCGAATCCGGCTCGACGGATTGTTTTTGCAAATTAGGCAACTTAACAATTAACAATTAGATTAATTTCCTTAGCTTCTTTAACACAGTCAAACCCCTGTTTCGCGCAAATTTTTTTGCCATTTGTGACCAAAACCATTCAAAATGCCGCTTTTAGTGGAGAACTTTAATTAGCTAATGTTTTTTCCGCGGTCAAATCCTTCTTTCCACCTGGGTTCGGGGTCTATTTTATTTAAAACCTTATAAAATATCGCATATACCAGAGAGATTCGACTCAAAGGTGCTGTTATCGCAGTCATTCACTCTCTGAACAACTGGTGTCATATCTGATTCTATGCAGGACGCAGCCATGCCGTCGATAGCTCAGTTGGTAGAGCGGAGGACTGTAGAGTCGCAGCTATCCTTAGGTCGCTGGTTCGAATCCGGCTCGACGGATTGTTTTTGCAAATTAGGCAACTTAACAATTAACAATTAGATTAATTTCCTTAGCTTCTTTAACACAGTCAAACCCCTGTTTTGCGCTAATTTTTTTGTGCCATTTGTGACCAAAACCATTCAAAATGCCGCTTTTAGTGGAGAACTTTAATTAGCTAATGTTTTTTCCGCGGTCAAATCCTTCTTTCCACCTGGGTTCGGGGTCTATTTTATTTAAAATCTCATAAAATATCGCATATACCAGACAGTTTCGATTCAAAGGTGCTGTTATCGCAGTCATTCACTCTCTGAACAACTGGTGTCATATCTGATTCTATGCAGGGCGCAGCCATGCCGTCGATAGCTCAGTTGGTAGAGCGGAGGACTGTAGAGTCGCAGCTATCCTTAGGTCGCTGGTTCGAATCCGGCTCGACGGATTGTTTTTGCAAATTAGGCAACTTAACAGTTAACAATTAGATTAATTTCCTTAGCTTCTTTAACACAGTCAAACCCCTGTTTTGCGCTAATTTTTTGTGCCATTTGTGACCAAAACCATTCAAAATGCCGCTTTTAGTGGAGAACTTTAATTAGCTAATGTTTTTTCCGCGGTCAAATCCTTCTTTCCACCTGGGTTCGGGGTCAATTTTATTTAAAATCTTATAAAATATCGCATATACCAGAGAGATTCGACTCAAAGGTGCTGTTATCGCAGTCATTCACTCTCTGAACAACTGGTGTCATATCTGATTCTATGCAGGACGCAGCCATGCCGTCGATAGCTCAGTTGGTAGAGCGGAGGACTGTAGAGTCGCAGCTATCCTTAGGTCGCTGGTTCGAATCCGGCTCGACGGAATGTTTTTGCAAATTAGGCAACTTAACAATTAACAATTAGATTAATTTCCTTAGCTTCTTTAACACAGTCAAACCCCTGTTTCGCGCTAATTTTTTGTGCCATTTGTGACCAAAACCATTCAAAATGCCGCTTTTAGTGGAGAACTTTAATTAGTTAATGTTTTTTCCGCGGTCAAATCCTTCTTTCCACCTGGGTTCGGGGTCTATTTTATTTAAAATCTTATAAAATATCGCATATACCAGAGAGATTCGACTCAAAGGTGCTGTTATCGCAGTCATTCACTCTCTGAACAACTGGTGTCATATCTGATTCTATGCAGGACGCAGCCATGCCGTCGATAGCTCAGTTGGTAGAGCGGAGGACTGTAGAGTCGCAGCTATCCTTAGGTCGCTGGTTCGAATCCGGCTCGACGGATTGTTTTTGCAAATTAGGCAACTTAACAATTAACAATTAGATTAATTTCCTTAGCTTCTTTAACACAGTCAAACCCCTGTTTTGCGCTAAGTTTTGTGCCATTTGCGACCAAAACCATTCAAAATGCCGCTTTTAGTGGAGAACTTTAATTAGTTAATGTTTCTTCCGCGGTCAAATCCTTCTTTCCACCTGGGTTCGGGGTCTATTTTATTTAAAACCTTATAAAATATCGCATATACCAGACAGGTTCGATTCAAAGGTGCTGTTATCGCAGTCATTCACTCTCTGAACAACTGGTGTCATATCTGATTCTATGCAGGACGCAGCCATGCCGTCGATAGCTCAGTTGGTAGAGCGGAGGACTGTAGAGTCGCAGCTATCCTTAGGTCGCTGGTTCGAATCCGGCTCGACGGATTGTTTTTGCAAATTAGGCAACTTAACAATTAACAATTAGATTAATTTCCTTAGCTTCTTTAACACAGTCAAACCCCTGTTTTGCGCTAATTTTTTGTGCCATTTGTGACCAAAACCATTCAAAATGCCGCTTTTAGTGGAGAACTTTAATTAGTTAATGTTTTTCCGCTGTGAAATCCTTCTTTCCATCTGGGTTCGGGGTCTATTTTATTTAAAACCTTATAAAATATCGCATATACCAGACAGGTTCGATTCAAAGGTGCTGTTATCGCAGTCATTCACTCTCTGAACAACTGGTGTCATATCTGATTCTATGCAGGACGCAGCCATGCCGTCGATAGCTCAGTTGGTAGAGCGGAGGACTGTAGAGTCGCAGCTATCCTTAGGTCGCTGGTTCGAATCCGGCTCGACGGATTGTTTTTGCAAATTAGGCAACTTAACAATTAACAATTAGATTAATTTCCTTAGCTTCTTTAACACAGTCAAACCCCTGTTTTGCGCTAATTTTTTGTGCCATTTGTGACCAAAACCATTCAAAATGCCGCTTTTAGTGGAGAACTTTAATTAGCTAATGTTTTTTCCGCGGTCAAATCCTTCTTTCCACCTGGGTTCGGGGTCTATTTTATTTAAAACCTTATAAAATATCGCATATACCAGACAGGTTCGATTCAAAGGTGCTGTTATCGCAGTCATTCACTCTCTGAACAACTGGTGTCATATCTGATTCTATGCAGGACGCAGCCATGCCGTCGATAGCTCAGTTGGTAGAGCGGAGGACTGTAGAGTCGCAGCTATCCTTAGGTCGCTGGTTCGAATCCGGCTCGACGGATTGTTTTTGCAAATTAGGCAACTTAACAATTAACAATTAGATTAATTTCCTTAGCTTCTTTAACACAGTCAAACCCCTGTTTCGCGCTATTTTTTGTGCCATTTGTGATCAAAACCATTCAAAATGCCGCTTTTAGTGGAGAACTTTAATTAGTTAATGTTTTTTTCCGCGGTCAAATCCTTCTTTCCACCTGGGTTCGGGGTCTATTTTATTTAAAACCTTATAAAATATCGCATATACCAGACAGGTTCGATTCAAAGGTGCTGTTATCGCAGTCATTCACTCTCTGAACAACTGGTGTCATATCTGATTCTATGCAGGACGCAGCCATGCCGTCGATAGCTCAGTTGGTAGAGCGGAGGACTGTAGAGTCGCAGCTATCCTTAGGTCGCTGGTTCGAATCCGGCTCGACGGATTGTTTTTGCAAATTAGGCAACTTAACAATTAACAATTAGATTAATTTCCTTAGCTTCTTTAACACAGTCAAACCCCTGTTTCGCGCTAATTTTTTGTGCCATTTGTGACCAAAACCATTCAAAATGCCGCTTTTAGTGGAGAACTTTAATTAGTTAATGTTTTTTCCGCGGTCAAATCCTTCTTTCCACCTGGGTTCGGGGTCTATTTTATTTAAAATCTTATAAAATATCGCATATACCAGACAGGTTCGATTCAAAGGTGCTGTTATCGCAGTCATTCACTCTCTGAACAACTGGTGTCATATCTGATTCTATGCAGGACGCAGCCATGCCGTCGATAGCTCAGTTGGTAGAGCGGAGGACTGTAGAGTCGCAGCTATCCTTAGGTCGCTGGTTCGAATCCGGCTCGACGGATTGTTTTTGCAAATTAGGCAACTTAACAATTAACAATTAGATTAATTTCCTTAGCTTCTTTAACACAGTCAAACCCCTGTTTCGCGCTAATTTTTTGTGCCATTTGTGACCAAAACCATTCAAAATGCCGCTTTTAGTGGAGAACTTTAATTAGTTAATGTTTTTTCCGCGGTCAAATCCTTCTTTCCACCTGGGTTCGGGGTCTATTTTATTTAAAACCTTATAAAATATCGCATATACCAGACAGGTTCGATTCAAAGGTGCTGTTATCGCAGTCATTCACTCTCTGAACAACTGGTGTCATATCTGATTCTATGCAGGACGCAGCCATGCCGTCGATAGCTCAGTTGGTAGAGCGGAGGACTGTAGAGTCGCAGCTATCCTTAGGTCGCTGGTTCGAATCCGGCTCGACGGATTGTTTTTGCAAATTAGGCAACTTAACAATCAATAATTAGATTCATTTCCTTAGTTTCTTTAACACAGTCAAACCCCTGTTTTGCGCTAATTTTTGGTGCCATTTGTGATTAAAACCATTTAAAATGCCGCTTTTAGTGGAAAACTTTAATTAGTTTATGTTTTTTTCCGCGGTCAAATTCTTTTCTTCCACCTGGATTCGGGGTCTATTTTATTTAAAACCTTATAAAATATCGCATATACCAGATAGGTTCGATTCAAAGGTGCTGTTATCGCAGTCATTCACTCTCTGAACAACTGGTGTCATATCTGATTCTATGCAGGACGCAGCCATGCCGTCGATAGCTCAGTTGGTAGAGCGGAGGACTGTAGAGTCGCAGCTATCCTTAGGTCGCTGGTTCGAATCCGGCTCGACGGATTGTTTTTG
This sequence comes from Aplectana chamaeleonis, assembly GCA_029168955.1. Lineage (NCBI taxonomy): Eukaryota > Metazoa > Nematoda > Chromadorea > Rhabditida > Cosmocercidae > Aplectana > Aplectana chamaeleonis. Next base: position 6,604 of record JAPDOI010002043.1, on the reverse strand, counting down.
CAAATTAGGCAACTTAACAATCAATAATTAGATTCATTTCCTTAGCTTCTTTAACACAGTCAAACCCCTGTTTCGCGCTATTTTTTGTGCCATTTGTGACCAAAACCATTCAAAATGCCGCTTTTAGTGGAGAACTTTAATTAGTTAATGTTTTTTCCGCTGTGAAATCCTTCTTTCCATCTGGCTTCGGGGTCTATTTTATTTAAAACCTTATAAAATATCGCATATACCAGATAGGTTCGACTCAAATGTGCTGTTATCGCAGTCATTCATTCTCTGAACAACTGGTGTCATATCTGATTCTATGCAGGACGCAGCCATGCCGTCGATAGCTCAGTTGGTAGAGCGGAGGACTGTAGAGTCGCAGCTATCCTTAGGTCGCTGGTTCGAATCCGGCTCGACGGATTGTTTTTGCAAATTAGGCAACTTAACAGTTAACAATTAGATTCATTTCCTTAGTTTCTTTAACACAGTCAAACCCCTGTTTTGTGCTAATTTTTTGTGCCATTTGTGACCAAAACCATTCAAAATGCCGCTTTTAGTGGAGAACTTTAATTAGTTAATGTTTTTTCCGCTGTGAAATCCTTCTTTCCACCTGATATCGGGGTCTATTTTATTTAAAACCTTATAAAATATCGCATATACCAGATAGGTTCGACTCAAATGTGCTGTTATCGCAGTCATTCATTCTCTGAACAACTGGTGTCATATCTGATTCTATGCAGGACGCAGCCATGCCGTCGATAGCTCAGTTGGTAGAGCGGAGGACTGTAGAGTCGCAGCTATCCTTAGGTCGCTGGTTCGAATCCGGCTCGACGGATTGTTTTTGCAAATTAGGCAACTTAACAATCAATAATTAGATTCATTTCCTTAGCTTCTTTAACACAGTCTAACACCTGTTTTGCGCTAATTTTGGTGCCATTTGTGACCAAAACCATTCAAAATGCCGCTTTTAGTGGAGAACTTTAATTAGTTAATGTTTTTTCCGCTGTGAAATCCTTCTTTCCATCTGGGTTCGGGGTCTATTTTATTTAAAACCTTATAAAATATCGCATATACCAGATAGGTTCGACTCAAATGTGCTGTTATCGCAGTCATTCATTCTCTGAACAACTGGTGTCATATCTGATTCTATGCAGGACGCAGCCATGCCGTCGATAGCTCAGTTGGTAGAGCGGAGGACTGTAGAGTCGCAGCTATCCTTAGGTCGCTGGTTCGAATCCGGCTCGACGGATTGTTTTTGCAAATTAGGCAACTTAACAATCAATAATTAGATTCATTTCCTTAGTTTCTTTAACACAGTCAAACCCCTGTTTTGTGCTAATTTTTTGTGCCATTTGTGACCAAAACCATTCAAAATGCCGCTTTTAGTGGAGAACTTTAATTAGTTAATGTTTTTCCGCTGTGAAATCCTTCTTTCCATCTGGGTTCGGGGTCTATTTAATTTAAAACCTTGTAAAATATCGCATATACCAGATAGGTTCGACTCAAATGTGCTGTTATCGCAGTCATTCATTCTCTGAACAACTGGTGTCATATCTGATTCTATGCAGGACGCAGCCATGCCGTCGATAGCTCAGTTGGTAGAGCGGAGGACTGTAGAGTCGCAGCTATCCTTAGGTCGCTGGTTCGAATCCGGCTCGACGGATTGTTTTTGCAAATTAGGCAACTTAACAATCAATAATTAGATTCATTTCCTTAGTTTCTTTAACACAGTCAAACCCCTGTTTTGTGCTAATTTTTTTGTGCCATTTGTGACCAAAACCATTCAAAATGCCGCTTTTAGTGGAGAACTTTAATTAGTTAATGTTTTTTCCGCTGTGAAATCCTTCTTTCCATCTGGCTTCGGGGTCTATTTTATTTAAAACCTTATAAAATATCGCATATACCAGATAGGTTCGACTCAAATGTGCTGTTATCGCAGTCATTCATTCTCTGAACAACTGGTGTCATATCTGATTCTATGCAGGACGCAGCCATGCCGTCGATAGCTCAGTTGGTAGAGCGGAGGACTGTAGAGTCGCAGCTATCCTTAGGTCGCTGGTTCGAATCCGGCTCGACGGATTGTTTTTGCAAATTAGGCAACTTAACAATCAATAATTAGATTCATTTCCTTAGCTTCTTTAACACAGTCTAACACCTGTTTTGCGCTAATTTTGGTGCCATTTGTGATTAAAACCATTTAAAATGCCGCTTTTAGTGGAGAACTTTAATTAGTTTATGTTTTTTTTTCCGCGGTCAAATTCTTTTCTTCCACCTGGATTCGGGGTCTATTTTATTTAAAACCTTATAAAATATCGCATATACCAGATAGGTTCGATTCAAAGGTGCTGTTATCGCAGTCATTCACTCTCTGAACAACTGGTGTCATATCTGATTCTATGCAGGACGCAGCCATGCCGTCGATAGCTCAGTTGGTAGAGCGGAGGACTGTAGAGTCGCAGCTATCCTTAGGTCGCTGGTTCGAATCCGGCTCGACGGATTGTTTTTGCAAATTAGGCAACTTAACAATCAATAATTAGATTCATTTCCTTAGTTTCTTTAACACAGTCAAACCCCTGTTTTGTGCTAATTTTTTGTGCCATTTGTGACCAAAACCATTCAAAATGCCGCTTTTAGTGGAGAACTTTAATTAGTTAATGTTTTTTCCGCTGTGAAATCCTTCTTTCCATCTGGGTTCGGGGTCTATTTTATTTAAAACCTTATAAAATATCGCATATACCAGATAGGTTCGACTCAAATGTGCTGTTATCGCAGTCATTCATTCTCTGAACAACTGGTGTCATATCTGATTCTATGCAGGACGCAGCCATGCCGTCGATAGCTCAGTTGGTAGAGCGGAGGACTGTAGAGTCGCAGCTATCCTTAGGTCGCTGGTTCGAATCCGGCTCGACGGATTGTTTTTGCAAATTAGGCAACTTAACAATCAATAATTAGATTCATTTCCTTAGTTTCTTTAACACAGTCAAACCCCTGTTTTGTGCTAATTTTTTGTGCCATTTGTGACCAAAACCATTCAAAATGCCGCTTTTAGTGGAGAACTTTAATTAGTTAATGTTTTTTCCGCTGTGAAATCCTTCTTTCCACCTGATATCGGGGTCTATTTTATTTAAAACCTTATAAAATATCGCATATACCAGATAGGTTCGACTCAAATGTGCTGTTATCGCAGTCATTCATTCTCTGAACAACTGGTGTCATATCTGATTCTATGCAGGACGCAGCCATGCCGTCGATAGCTCAGTTGGTAGAGCGGAGGACTGTAGAGTCGCAGCTATCCTTAGGTCGCTGGTTCGAATCCGGCTCGACGGATTGTTTTTGCAAATTAGGCAACTTAACAATCAATAATTAGATTCATTTCCTTAGTTTCTTTAACACAGTCAAACCCCTGTTTTGTGCTAATTTTTTTGTGCCATTTGTGACCAAAACCATTCAAAATGCCGCTTTTAGTGGAGAACTTTAATTAGTTAATGTTTTTTCCGCGGTCAAATCCTTCTTTCCATCTGGGTTCGGGGTCTATTTTATTTAAAACCTTATAAAATATCGCATATACCAGATAGGTTCGATTCAAAGGTGCTGTTATCGCAGTCATTCACTCTCTGAACAACTGGTGTCATATCTGATTCTATGCAGGACGCAGCCATGCCGTCGATAGCTCAGTTGGTAGAGCGGAGGACTGTAGAGTCGCAGCTATCCTTAGGTCGCTGGTTCGAATCCGGCTCGACGGATTGTTTTTGCAAATTAGGCAACTTAACAATCAATAATTAGATTCATTTCCTTAGTTTCTTTAACACAGTCAAACCCCTGTTTTGTGCTAATTTTTTGTGCCATTTGTGACCAAAACCATTCAAAATGCCGCTTTTAGTGGAGAACTTTAATTAGTTAATGTTTTTTCCGCGGTCAAATCCTTCTTTCCACCTGGGTTCGGGGTCTATTTTATTTAAAACCTTATAAAATATCGCATATACCAGATAGGTTCGATTCAAAGGTGCTGTTATCGCAGTCATTCACTCTCTGAACAACTGGTGTCATATCTGATTCTATGCAGGACGCAGCCATGCCGTCGATAGCTCAGTTGGTAGAGCGGAGGACTGTAGAGTCGCAGCTATCCTTAGGTCGCTGGTTCGAATCCGGCTCGACGGATTGTTTTTGCAAATTAGGCAACTTAACAATTAACAATTAGATTCATTTCCTTAGTTTCTTTAACACAGTCTAACACCTGTTTTGCGCTAATTTTTGGTGCCATTTGTGATTAAAACCATTTAAAATGCCGCTTTTAGTGGAGAACTTTAATTAGTTAATGTTTTTTCCGCGGTCAAATCCTTCTTTCCATCTGGGTTCGGGGTCTATTTTATTTAAAACCTTATAAAATATCGCATATACCAGACAGGTTCGATTCAAAGGTGCTGTTATCGCAGTCATTCACTCTCTGAACAACTGGTGTCATATCTGATTCTATGCAGGACGCAGCCATGCCGTCGATAGCTCAGTTGGTAGAGCGGAGGACTGTAGAGTCGCAGCTATCCTTAGGTCGCTGGTTCGAATCCGGCTCGACGGATTGTTTTTGCAAATTAGGCAACTTAACAATCAATAATTAGATTCATTTCCTTAGCTTCTTTAACACAGTCAAACACCTGTTTTGCGCTAATTTTTGGTGCCATTTGTGATTAAAACCATTTAAAATGCCGCTTTTAGTGGAGAACTTTAATTAGTTAATGTTTTTTCCGCGGTCAAATCCTTCTTTCCATCTGGGTTCGGGGTCTATTTTATTTAAAACCTTATAAAATATCGCATATACCAGATAGGTTCGACTCAAATGTGCTGTTATCGCAGTCATTCATTCTCTGAACAACTGGTGTCATATCTGATTCTATGCAGGACGCAGCCATGCCGTCGATAGCTCAGTTGGTAGAGCGGAGGACTGTAGAGTCGCAGCTATCCTTAGGTCGCTGGTTCGAATCCGGCTCGACGGATTGTTTTTGCAAATTAGGCAACTTAACAATCAATAATTAGATTCATTTCCTTAGCTTCTTTAACACAAACCCCTGTTTTGCGCTAATTTTTTTGTGCCATTTGTGACCAAAACCATTCAAAATGCCGCTTTTAGTGGAGAACTTTAATTAGCTAATGTTTTTTCCGCGGTCAAATCCTTCTTTCCACCTGGGTTCGGGGTCTATTTTATTTGAAATCTTATAAAATATCGCATATACCAGAGAGATTCGACTCAAAGGTGCTGTTATCGCAGTCATTTACTCTCTGAACAACTGGTGTCATATCTGATTCTATGCAGGACGCAGCCATGCCGTCGATAGCTCAGTTGGTAGAGCGGAGGACTGTAGAGTCGCAGCTATCCTTAGGTCGCTGGTTCGAATCCGGCTCGACGGATTGTTTTTGCAAATTAGGCAACTTAACAATCAATAATTAGATTCATTTCCTTAGTTTCTTTAACACAGTCAAACCCCTGTTTTGTGCTAATTTTTTTGTGCCATTTGTGACCAAAACCATTCAAAATGCCGCTTTTAGTGGAGAACTTTAATTAGTTAATGTTTTTTCCGCTGTGAAATCCTTCTTTCCACCTGATATCGGGGTCTATTTTATTTAAAACCTTATAAAATATCGCATATACCAGATAGGTTCGACTCAAATGTGCTGTTATCGCAGTCATTCATTCTCTGAACAACTGGTGTCATATCTGATTCTATGCAGGACGCAGCCATGCCGTCGATAGCTCAGTTGGTAGAGCGGAGGACTGTAGAGTCGCAGCTATCCTTAGGTCGCTGGTTCGAATCCGGCTCGACGGATTGTTTTTGCAAATTAGGCAACTTAACAATCAATAATTAGATTCATTTCCTTAGTTTCTTTAACACAGTCAAACCCCTGTTTTGTGCTAATTTTTTGTGCCATTTGTGACCAAAACCATTCAAAATGCCGCTTTTAGTGGAGAACTTTAATTAGTTAATGTTTTTTCCGCTGTGAAATCCTTCTTTCCATCTGGGTTCGGGGTCTATTTTATTTAAAACCTTATAAAATATCGCATATACCAGATAGGTTCGACTCAAATGTGCTGTTATCGCAGTCATTCATTCTCTGAACAACTGGTGTCATATCTGATTCTATGCAGGACGCAGCCATGCCGTCGATAGCTCAGTTGGTAGAGCGGAGGACTGTAGAGTCGCAGCTATCCTTAGGTCGCTGGTTCGAATCCGGCTCGACGGATTGTTTTTGCAAATTAGGCAACTTAACAATCAATAATTAGATTGATTTCCTTAGCTTCTTTAACACAGTCAAACCCCTTTTTTGCGCTAATTTTTTGTGCCATTTGTGACCAAAACCATTCAAAATGCCGCTTTTAGTGGAGAACTTTAATTAGCTAATGTTTTTTCCGCGGTCAAATCCTTCTTTCCACCTGGGTTTGGGGTCTATTTTATTTAAAATCTTACAAAATATCGTATATACCAGAGAGATTGGACTCAAAGGTGCTGTTATCGCAGTCATTCACTCTCTGAACAACTGGTGTCATATCTGATTCTATGCAAGAGGCAGCCATGCCGTCGATAGCTCAGTTGGTAGAGCGGAGGACTGTAGAGTCGCAGCTATCCTTAGG
>JAPDOI010002042.1:65000-98624 GCA_029168955.1 Aplectana chamaeleonis | reverse complement strand
TTCTGGCCCAAACGTACTCGCCGCCAAGGTCTCACCAGCGACCTTGCGTAGAGCAAAATGTCCAGAGGGCTCTCGTGGTCGTTCCTGACGACGTCATCCGGAATCATCCCACCGTCCTAGACTGAACTTAGAGCAGATCTGGAAATAGCCTTCACTCCGTCTCGACGCTCCTTTCTGCTTCAGAAAGCGTTCAAAGTACAAAAACGAAATTACGGGTGGTGCAGTTACAGGGAAACACTAAAACAGCGCAGTGAAAACGTAAATGTGGGCTGTGCTCCAATAGTTGATATCGGCACTTTATGAACCCAATTTATGGTAGGTCTCAAATCTTTCCGATGTGTGGTAAGTATGACGCAGCGATCGGTATAACGGACCGTCATAGCATTGGAATTAAAGAAGAGGCGTAGTGCATGTTTGGAGCAGTTGGTGTGCGTGCCGTCACGGGGGGTGAACGTTGCTGGTTCAGTTCTCGCGTATTTCCGTGATTTTTGCACATAACTCCGTCAGTTTCATCAGTTCATAGGTTTGATAGCTCACGTTAACACGAGCATACTAGAGCAGTTGGCGTGCGCCGCCGTTGTGATAAGAGTTTCGCAAGTTCATTTCCATAGAGCATTGAAGTTTTTGCGTTGAGGGTGTTTCTTCGTGACAAACTCGGAAGTATCATACGACATTAGTATTCTTTGTCTTGTCTTCTTACGAAAAACTTCGTGTTAATGTGAAACACGAGGAGTTTAGACCAGCCCCAGACATTCGTCTTTGGGCTGGAGTAGCTCTTTGGTCCTACTATCGAAAATGGTCTTACGTGGGGTCCAAATGGTAATTTTTTGCGATTTTCGTGAACGAGTCTGGGCTATGAAATGTTAAATTTCAGATAAATTCAAAATATGTTGACAGCTTCAAAACATATTTATGCACTTTACCACGCTCGAATTAGAGCTCCATAAGTTGTGAAGAGGCGTCAGAAGGTTTTCTGAAGTAGGCAGTTTGTCATGGTACCATCAAAACTGATGTATCGCAGCCCAATCGCCACTAAAAACTTTGTTTTTGTTTTCGGTTTATCCCGACTTCTTGAGAATTTTCGGATAGCAGGAACTTTCTTCACACATTCTATTTTCGCAGATAAGCTGCTCACCGCATCGTCAAGTTTTGGACCTCTTTCAAATACTATTTCGTTCAACAAAACTCACAGGAAATTGGTCGGTCCTGACCAAATTGAAACAATTGGTGCCCCAGGCTCTGTTCCAAAATACTGCATTGGTTTCAAAACCATAAAAATAGTTGTGGCGGTAACTTTTCTAACTCGCAAAACCCGTGGTGAGCAGATGGACCCACAAACTATTTTCTAAGATTTTGTTGAACGAAATAGTATTTGGAGAGGTCCAAATCTTCACGATGCGGTGAGCAGCCTATCTACGGAAATAGAAAGTGTGAAGAAACTTGCTGTTATCCGCAATTCGTCAAGAAGTCGGGATAAAACTGAAAACAAAAATAAGGTTGTCAGAGGCGATTGGGCTGCGATACGTCAGTTTTGACGGTACCGTGAAGAACTGCCTACTCCAAAGAACCCTTCTGGTGCTTATTCGCAACCTACCAAGCTCCAATTGAGCTTGGTGAAGTACACAAAATTATTTTGAATATGTTCAAAGCCACCCTCAGAGCTCAGCTTTGAATGGAAATTGAGCAACCCGAAATCGCGACCTATTATTGTAGACTCTCAGAAACTAATCGCAACTAATAATCTAGGGATTCAGACCCCCATCTATGGGCGGGAGCATATTTTTTCTGTTTTCAATCGAATAGTAATTATATTTTAAGTTTATCTGAAATTTGACATTTCATAGCCCATACTTGTCTCCCAATTAAACCCCAGGTAAGACCATTTTTAGATAGAGGCCAAAAGAACTATTCCAGCCCAAAGACGAGTGTCTGGGGCTGGTACTAAACTCCTTCGTGTTTTCACAACAACAAGAGAAGTTTTTCGTAAGAAGACAAGACAATGAATACTGATGTCGTATGTTTCTTCCACGTTTGTCACGAAGAAACAACCCTCAACGCAAAAACTTCAATGCTCTATGGGAAATGAACTTGCGACGCTCTTATCACAACGGCGCGCACGCCAACTGCTCTAGTATGCACGTGCTGACGCGAGCTATCAAACTTATGAACTGATGAAACTGACGGAGTTATTTGCAAAAATCAGAGAAATACGCAAGAACTGAACCAGCGACGTTCACCCCGTGAGGGAACGCACACCAACTGCTCCAAACATGCACTTCGTCTCGTCTTTACATGAATGCTATGAAGGTCCGTTATACCGATCACTGCGTCATACTTACCACACATCGGAAAGATTTGAGACCTACCATAAATTGGGTTCATAAAGTGCCGATATCAACTATTGGAGCACAGCCCACATTTACGTTTTCACTGCACTGTTTTAGTGTTTCCCTGTAACTGCACCACCCGTAATTTCGTTTTTTTCTGTACTTTACCGTGAATGCTTTCTGGAGCACAAAGGAGCGTCGAGAGGGAGTGAAGGCATTGCTCTACGCAAAGGTCGCTGGTGAGACCTTAGCGGCTAGTACATTTGGGGCCCGAAGAAGTTGCGGATACCCTCGCAATATTAGAATTTTATAAGTGGAGTTTTGAAAAATGAGCCGTTTCAAGAGACGTCTGGGATGGAGTCCGAACTAGGAACTTTTAATGAAAATTCAATTTCGAAATTTAATTTTTTTTCTTGAAAAATCTAGAATGTTTCGGCGAATTTCACATCTTTGAAACCATTCCCAAGCGTATTCATGCGCTGTTAAAAAAATGCGTGGCGTCCTGGGAGATTTTTAGTGTGAAAAAAAATTTGGAAGTTTAATGAAATTTAAATTTTTAAAAAATTGAAAATATTCCCAATTGTTCATTTTTTGAGAGAATTTCATGCTTTACCTGATTTTGAACCTGATTTCGTTCCGCAATTAGAAACGGCAGAAACTGCATTGCTGTATTTTTCACATGTCTGGTAAAATTTGCCATAGAACCTGCTACCTTTATATCCGAAAACCAAAAATCATTTCATCTTAAAAACTGACTTCTTCTAACCTGAATTCTCAATGAATTTGTTGCAATTTGTTTCAAAAATGCTCACCAATATAGAGGAAATTCGTAGTTCGATAACATTCACATCCATATGTGGTTAGCAATAGTGGTTTTTGTATTTAAAAAAAACTCTTGGTAGGATGTTGACAGAACGCTCTGGAAGGAATTCAGAGGTTCAAAAACAGAACACGAAAGTGATGAATACAAGTAAACGTTGAAAAACCATATACAACTACTATTAATCGCCAATCGTTTTGGACACAGGAAGCATTTGATAGCTACCGTAACCCAAAACCTCTCCTTTGAAATTTTTTAAAACATTTGTACGTTCACTGAGTCGCATTTTCTATGCTGATTTCAAATCTGACGTTTATTTTCGAAATGAACCACTTTAAACCGAGTTTTGGAGAAACGACGCCAAACGGCGCGCTCCGGCGCCCTAGCGCGCCGGATGACCAAAAGATACGCGCGGTATTGTATTTTTCGAAACTACATACATAGGATCTTGACTGCACCAGTAGGAGCCAATCAGAACGTGGGACCTCGTAACCACCGAAATAAGTGTGAAAATGCGAGGAAACCTCGAATTCGTTCAGCAGATCCTCAAATAGTACATCGTCGAGGTCCACTTATGAACAAAAACATTTGGCAACACAATTGGGGTCGACTCCTTCGTGGACCGAGCTCGTCGCTTCTCCGCTGATTCTCCTTTCGAATCTGTGTCAGACTGTGAAGAGTTACGCATTGCATTGCAAAAGTACCCTATGTGACTTTGATTGAGCGCAGTGTAACTAATTCCCTGTGAAAACATACAGTAGTTTTGTAGTTTTTTCGCAAAAGAAAGCTTTTGTGGCGGTTTTTGCGCATACAACTCTGAGAAATATTGCTGCGATTGCGCCGCAACTCCTCCGGCTAGGCGCCTGCCGGAGGGGTCGCGGGGGAGAGGCGGGGCGAAACCGCGATCGATTATTCATTGACTGAAACGCGGAAGAGCCCCGGGAGAGTGACGGTAGATTGCAAAAGCGTGACCTAGAAATCGCGGAGGAGTCCAGGGTCTTTGGAGAGTGGCGGGGCAGTCCGGGATCGCGATGGAGTCGCGGCGCAGTAGCGGAAGAGTCGCGGCATCATTTATCAGAGAAAGCGCCTCATCGCCATACCTCGCTTCAAAATTGACGAAATGAGTTTTTGAAGTAGTTTTCGTGTTCCTCTCAGTGAGGTAAATGCCAATGGTACGTGTTAAAAAGAGTCTTTTTGACTCCGATGTCCTGTTGAAAAATGTGTATTTCCCTCTAAAATTCCCATCGGTCACAGATCAAAACATGAGAGATTTCTGCGATCATGATCGGCTGACCAGTTCATAATGAGGGATTTTGTGGTGCAAATGTGCATTTTTTGTATGCACTTCTAAAGTTGAATCTATTATTTTGTAACACTGTCGTATGGGACTCAATGAAAGCAATACAGAAAATACTTCAAATATGAAATCGAACCACTGTGAAGCAAGTTATAGCGACGCGACGCTTTGCAAGCCCAAAAAACGCCGCAAAACGCCTTTTCTGCAAAAGAAAATGCGAGGTACTGCATTGGGCCCAGGCTCTTGAGCACAGCAAGGCACGGCTCTGCAATTCAAATATTCCATGGATAGGTGGCAACGGGTACAAAAATACGGTGAGGCGTGTGTGGCTCGATGCCTGATGCAGGTGACGGCTGGCGGTGGCGCGAGAGTTGGTGTCGATTACAGAGTTCGAAATAGTGCTGCGGCAGAGATTTATATAGCGTGCTGTTTGGCGATGTCAAAATCAAGACTCCGTCCAATACGCGATCGGCCGCCAGCGCAACCGTTAGGGGGTAACCTTACTGTGCTTATCTGGGCAGAATTCCGGTCCGCAATTGCGTCTCGACACGCTTTGCGGCCGCACGCGCTGGAGTCAGTCGAGTTTCGAGCGCCAAAGCCGACTTGAGATGGCCATTTTATGCAGTTTTCTCCAATTTTGTGTACTTTCCAATTTCTAAAACCCACTCAGAGTGAACAGATCGGCGGCTGCGGCGCTGAAAACTCTTCCGACTAAAATGAGCGCGGGCGCAAAGCGTGTCGAGACGCAATTGCGGATCGGAATTTGGCCCAGAGAAGCACAGTACTTACATCGCGCCACGAAAATCGCGCGCGATGTGATTTGCTCTGCGATGTACATGGCGCCAACACATCGTGTCGCGCTAAAGAGAAACCATACTTCGACTCCATATTGCGTCCTCAGCCAAACATGCACACATCTGAAAGAGCAGGGTTCTAGAAGTTTCAAGCTTATTTTCGCTGTTGTTTGATTCTGGCAGATGTTTATTCTTTCAGAGTTGTCCGTTTATGTAATTCACTGAATTTTGGTGCATTTAGATTGGGTGACACGTTCAAATTGAGGAACAACTATGTTTGGAGGCCATAGTAGGTGTAGTCATGGTCGTGGCACGTTTCCAGATGAACAGAACGTGATTCGAATTTATGTTTCCTGCTAAGAGAGCTTAGAAATAGCAGTGAAAAGGAAAATAACTCATCATGTGCTCGAGAAAATGTTTTCGCAACGATTTTCACAAAAATTTTGAGGATTGTGTTATAGTGCAGCTGCCAACGGAACACGACTTTCGTAGAGAATACACTGAACGTGAGAAAGCTTGGAAATTCATTGCAGTGGCGGAGGATTAGATTTTTGAAAAGCGTGCGGTCCGAAGTGGTAGGGGTAGTGGCAGCGTGCGGTCGTGAATGGGTTAACAGAGCATTATGAGACACATAGTAAAGATGGAATACCAAGAACGAAGAAGGAAAAATTAAAATAGACGGAGGAAACTGCGAAACATCAGAAAAAAGCTCCCGCGATGTCCTCACATCGCAGTGCGGGGCGCTGTGATGTGATGAAATCGCGAACCACGCTAAACAGAAGCCATTCGCGCAAAAACTATGGTTAAGACGCGATGTGGGCGCGATTCCGTCATGCGTAGCAGCTGTCACGCAAACGCCGTGCGCGACGGCTGAACTCACCACGACTCCTCGATTCCTTTGTCGCTCGCGGCGACCAGTGCTAGATCACCCTTGTGACTGCGATAACATCGCTCCAAGTAAGGCTCCCCTCTCAGGCCTTTTTCAGAGTGCGATCGCTGATAGCCGCGATGACACGTTTTGAATACAAAACGACGTGCGACGCAATCTCGATCGATGCTACTCATGCTTATTATCCCATCGCGTCGCGCGGCGATCGAACTCTGAAAGAGGTCTCACAGAGCGTTCATAACTAGTGAAAAGCGACATTTGTCGCTAGCTATGGTACTGTTAGACATGATCTATTGATTGGATCTAGGAACGCTTTGCTCCACGCAATCAATAACTGGTTTTGCGAACAATGTAGCAACCGGCCTAGCTAAAGCGGTGTCGGCGGCCGTCGCTACTGGCGACACTTGTCGCTCTTGCTACAAATCAATAAATCATCAATCACCATACAACAGGCTAGCGAGAGTGTACTGCGTCGCTTGTCCCTTGTCGCTGGCTATGAGCGCTCCTTTATGTGATCTTTCATCACAACAACTCCGAGTGAGTACTACCTGGCTGGTGGCATCATTACCATCACCCTCAAGTTGGCTGCGAATGTGATCTCGCCATCTTGCGTGATTGTTTCTGTCATTAACGTCGTCTTTGAACACACTGCCGACCAGATACGCGCGGCGGCCAAAACTCGTCTGCTCGACGCACGTGCGGTCGCGCAGCGCATGGTACGCAGTCGACGGTGAGACATTGGCCGTTTTATGGCCTGTATAGTACCTGATTCCAAGATACAGTTTTATTGTTCAATAAAGCCTCGAGAAAGCTAGAAAAGAGTGAGTACTAAGCTTTTCAAATTTAGCTCACTAAATTCAGAAACAACCACCGTTTGGATGTGGAAGTGAATGGGGTTACTCGTCAGTGTGGCTTCTAAATGCCGGACACAGATTTGCTCTGTCTATCTGCCTAACTCTGTATACAAGTCTGTTGGTACCTGCTCGTTGGTGCCCCTGCTTCTACTGAACCCAGCAGACGTTTGAGCGATATAGCGTGCACAACTATATCGCGAAAGTATCCCGCACATTGCATAAAGGTGTCGCCGTCCGGCACACTAAGGCCTCTGGTCCATAACACCTTAGGATCCGTACCTAGGGAGTCATGGAGTCTTTGGCCACAAGCCACAATTTCGCCACCCTGAACTGTCGATCGCTGTCGAGTGATATCCAAAAAACTGCGCTATCCAGACTTCTGAGCTATTTCCATGCACCGTTTGCTACTTTGCAGGAAACCCGCCTCAAGCGATAGACCCGTGATCAGCGTCGGAGAGTACACCATCTACTGCGGTAACGCTGACGATAGGAGAGTGGGAGGCTGTGCAATAGCTGTAAGGAAGGATTTCAATGGTATGGTCAGGAGTTCGGCTCAACGTCGTGTCGGAATGCATTCGTACGACTGCGGGATCACAGAGGATTCAATCTGTGGATAGTGGAGTGCTCATGCGCCCACTGAAACCGCCGAAGACAATTCGAAGGATGCGTTTTATGAGGAACTCAATACGTTGCTGGCCAGGATACCTTGTCAACATGCTGTTGTCGTGGGGATTGACGCAAATGTGAAGATGGGACTTGATCAGGAATCCGAAGTACTCGGTAAATGGTTCTACCCAGTGGAGCAAACATCGGACAATGGCTACCGCCTTGTCGACTTTTGTGAACGCAGTGGTCTGATTATTGCATCGACATTCAAGAGGAATCATCGCCGCCATCAGCTTACGTGGCGAGGGACCAACCCGGCTATCTCCAGAAGAGCAGCGGAAGCGGAAGATGACAACTTTTGAAACTACAGCTTGACTATGTCCTGACGAGGAATATTCCAGTATCGGCCATTCGAAGAGCTAGAGCTGTGTGGGATGTCGCCTGCGATTCGGATCACCGTCCTGTTCTGTTGAACTTCACTGCGAGGATTCATAAGAGGAAGTGAGGGGCTCAGCCTCTCCAGAGGATTGACATGACAAGTCTCAGAGATGAAGAGTGAAGGAATTTCCGACAACGCGTTTCTATTCACATCGGAGTACGGACTAAGAAGAAACTTGCGACGCGGATTCTTTTGTCAAGTGCATCCAGGACGCTTCGAAAGAGGCACTCGAAGAAGTTCGCCTACGTCTCAGAAGAAACAACATCTACCTACAACAGAGTATGTGCTCTCCGAACTGCAGGAAACTTTGTGGAGGAGAAGCGTCTGAGGAGGAAGTTGCGTCGGCAGCTTCAAAGTGACCGCGAACGAGAGTGGACGTGTAGAGCTAAGGAGTTCGAGAAGGCTTGGGAGGAGAAGAATCCGAAGAAAGCCTACACGTTGCTGCGACAGTATAGCGGGAAGATGAAGAGATGTTCTCCTGTCTTGAACACTACCAATGGAGTTGCAGTTGGTGATGCGACGCTGCCAATATGGAAGGATTACTTCAGTTCACTACTGAATCGTCCAGCGCCATCAGTACCTGAGCTCCCGCATGTTCAGAGAGCACATTACGATGTCAGTGAGGAACCGCCGACTGAGTCTGAAGTTTTGGATTGTGTCCGGAAAATGAAGAATGGAAAGGCAGGTGGAGATGACAACATCACTGCTGAAATGCTGAAAGCTCTTCCTCCGTCTGGGATTCGTGAAATGACCAACACCATCCGTGCCATATGGATAAGCGGAAGGATACCCGATTCGTGGAGACATGCGATCATCGTACCTCTTCACAAGAAGTTATCCGTCACGGATCCTAAGAACTACAGAGGAATCTCTCTACTTCGTGCCACGTACAAGGTTTAGAACGTATCATTCTCGAGCGACTTATCAAACATCGTGAAGGGACGACCAGAGATGAGCAAGCCGGTTTTCGACCTGGAGGATCGACCATCGACCAAGTGTTCGTCGTGAGAAGAGTAATTGAATCGTGGCAGCGGTATTCGAAGCCATTACAGCTTGCTTTTCTGGACTTTGAAGCCGCGTTCGACTCTCCTCATCGTGATCGATTGCTCAATGCTCTGCGAGCAGATGGAGTCCCGGAAAAGTATGTTCGGTTAATCGAGGACATGAACAAAGGAACAACAGCAGCAGTTCGTACACCTGTCGGATTTACGTCAGCTTTCGAGGTGAAAACAGGAGTAAGGCAAGGAGCCGTTGCAGGACCTTTTCTTTTCAACTTCGCCGTTGATGACATCATGCGTAGAGTTGCAGAACAGTTTCCTGCGGATGTGATCCTAACACCATCAGGACGCTCCTTTGTCGACCTGGAGTACGCCGACGACATTGTGTTATTCGCTGAAAACAACGCAAAACTGCAAAGGATTGTGAACCTCGTTTCGAAGTATGCCGCAGCCTATGGACTTCGTCTTCGTCCCGACAAATGCAAGCAGATGTGGGTCTCTCAGAGGCCTTCAACTGAGTTTGTGTGGACGGCCAACGTATCGAACTGGTGGACGATTTCTGTTATTTGGGCTGTTTGGTGAAGAACGATGGTAGTTATGCAGCGGATATTCGACAACGATGTGCGAAAGCTACTTCTGCGTTCAATTCTCTAACCAAGTGTTTGTGGTCTACCACCATCGCGAAACAAAACTGGAGGAAAATCCCGAGAACGAGGACGGAATGTTACTCGATAAAACTGTCGTTTCTCCGAAACGGAGAGAGGCGAAGGGTACCCCTCTACAGCAGAATAGTGGGGGAAATAACCCACAGCAGGTCTTTTGTTCTCCCCTCACAAGGGAGCTACTACAAGTCGTACTAACCATTTCAAATGAAATGTACTTTTCTAGAACCATTTTCGGACGTAAAGTCCGAATATGCCCACCGCAGCTGCCTAGACCCACTCTGAAAAAAGTTATGAGCGTTTTTAAAGCTCAACGGCAAGATTAGGATTCCGCCCATAGCATTTTTAGGGTGTTTATAAAAGTTTTACCGGATTTTGCTAAAAGCTCGTATATAGGGGTAATTTGGGGTGCTGAACACGAATATGGAGCTCGCTTGTTAAATTTTTAAAGATTTACTGTTGGTTACGGTTGGTAACATGACATTCAGGAATCAAAACCTACCTTAATAAATCGAAAAAAGACAAATGGACATCGACTTCGTATTCAGCACCCCAAATAGCACATCGAGACTTAGAGGCAAATCTGAGACTTTGACCAAACTACCGTATACCCACCGTAATCTACCGTAAGCTGTCAAAATCGATAAACTGACATCAGATTTGCCGTCAAATTTTTCTGCCGGTGGGAAGCTTTGAGCAAATTTAGTCGAAAAATTTGAAAAAAGACAAATAAACCTCAGATTCGTCATCAGCACCCTAAATAACCCTCCAGGGCGAACTTTAGGTCAAATCTGATATATTTTTCTTCAACGCTTTCTGTACTCCGTAATTGATACGAGTCAACGCTGAACCGAAAATCCGTACAAGTCCAAAACGCTTTAAGTCTGCACATAGTTCGGAAATTGTGCTTTCACCCCAACTTTGTCTAAAGGGGTTGTTTTGGGCACTGAACACGATTATGAGAGCCATTTCCGAATTTTCGTTAAATTAATGCGCTTTTTGAAGGGTACATTAGGTACGAAAGTCAGAGGAAAAATGTCTATAACTTTTTTCAAGGTGATTCTAGGCAGCTGCGAAGGACATATTAGGAATCTACGTCAAAAAAGGAATCTAAAAAAGTAGATTTCCTCCGGAATGGCCAGTTTGGCTAATCGTAGTTTCCTTGCCAGCAGGTCTTCCTCATAGTGACGCAACTGAGCAGCTATTGTTCGATGACTGATCAGAAAAAAGTTCGCAAAACTTCGCTGCGTTCAACAACTCCCTGACCTTGGAAAGCTGGGCTAGAGTCAAAAATTATTAATCTGGCGTCGGTGTACTGGGGGGCTTCTCATGCTATCTGTGGTTCGGACAGAGATTCAGAGCAGCTTTCGAGAAAGCTGTTCTGCTTTACTAGTTGCGGAGTGCGAAATTATCTCGAGAGTGGGCACTTCGCCGCACGTAAACGTTGTTTTTTTTGCGTTCGTCATGATGGGAGGAGAACATGGAAACTCCCGTGTGGAAGTTTCCCTTGTTCTCGCCCCCCCCCCCCAATCGACCGTTGCAAACGTAATTCGTAGTGATAGATCCGAGGGAAGAAAGGTGGGGTGTCCCCACCTCAATATTAGAATCTTATGGAGAGACTGAATTCAGTCTCATGCAAATGTGCTCGTCTTACACGAACAAGAAGCTTGATGGGGCGAGGCATCATTACGAGGGTGAAAGATTACACGAGGGGCTAGCAAGAGAGTTGTGCAGGAGCGAAAGAAGTGTTTCGGGGTAAGAGAGCAGTGTGCCTGCTGGAGCTGCATATGTAGCGTGTAAGCAGCACGAAAAATAAATTTTTAGTTCCGATCACTTCGGCTAAACCGCTGTTCTGAATTTCCACGTCTGCAAGCCAAATAGAGGCTAAATTGGATCCTGTAATTGTGAAACACTCCCTGCTTCTGCATGAAAAGGGAACGTTTTTTAAGTACGGGATGGGTCGTATAAGAATGTGAAGTGATTATGGCTCCAAAGTTGATGATTTTTTTTTCAGATGACAAGTTGTTCGACCGGTCGAGGAACGTTTACAGAGCACAGTCCGATAAACACCGCAGCAAAAAAATCCAATAACGCATAAGAGTGCAACATTTATTCAGGCTATAAGCTCTAATCCGTTATCAGTGAATAAAGTTTATTACCGGTGCAATTTATGCATCCGGGTAATGCTCAGTGTTAAAGCAGCAGAGTAAAACTGTTTTTTAATACTATTTAGATGTGTCAACAATAAAAGGTTGTCGCTTGGACTTCAAAGTCCTTCTCTTTACATTACTGAAACATGAATATATCCAGGGAAAGATCAAGTGTATGCAGGAATTTCAGTTCCGCAATGGAATTGTAATGCTTCGTTTTTGTTGCGCTTCAAATAACTTGACACGGAGCGTTTTCCTACATTTGAAGGCAGCGTTTACGATGAAATATGGTTGTTGAGTTTATCTCTTTAAAGTCTTCTTTTAGTTCAGTTTAGTATGATCTACACCCAAGAATCACAAAAAACTATTTTGGGTGAGATTAGCAATCAGAAATTGGTCGATTCTTGCTAGTGGAAGAATCGAATGCCCGGCTCCAATGATTTGTAGTATCAGGGTCATCAGCTGGCTCGAAACTGATATTCAATAAATGGCTTCTGAAGGTCCACATGGCTTTTTTCGAGCCCCATTGCTCACAATCAGTTCACACTAACTCTTTTGTGTTCGGTTTCAGTACGCAATCATCTTCGGCGAGTTTCCTCAGTGAAATGAAAGCCAATGAGTAAACTCGGCCCTTTGCGTCGAAAGAACGCCAGAAAACGGACCAGGAATGGCAAAGCAGCGGCCGCAAACATGCGTATTGAATCCTGGGGCCGAATGCATCATTGGGCCGGGTCGGGGCGGGGGCAGGGCATTCTGCGCCCTTGAAGAACTCTGTAAATCAACAGATCAATCGTGCCCCAGCTGCCCCATCTCAGAGGCTGGGGCAGCTAGAGCAGCGAAAAACACAGCTGGGGCACGATTGATTAGATGATCTACTGCCCTCGCACTACGATCTTCAATGATGCCGACTGCCCTGCCCCTACCCCGAAACGGCGCGTTGATGCATCCGGCCCCTGGAAACGTTTCACGCCCCCACCTCCCCACGAAGTAAACAAATGAAAACTCGCGATTGTGATAACAGCAGGTAATCGAATCAAGGAAGTTCTTTCCTTCTATGATAGTTTGTGACTCTTCTTACTCAACTTTTCTTTTGGCTAGCTTTCGATCATAATGGACTTCAACATTGACCTCAGATCTCTAGAAATGCAGTAACATGCACACAGAGTACAAATACATGATACAGCTACACGAGAAATACATACCAGGTCCAAGAATGGTAGTCTACGAGAAGGCTGAGAACGCTAAATGTCGTAAGTATGGGTCAGTGGAAAGTGCATACGACAATGATGGTCATGCAGGACTTGATCCGACTCTGAAGTCTTTAATAGAGTTACGTACAGCTTAAAAAGCTTAAGTCATTTTTCGCTAGGCTCTATGTAATAGTTGCACTTCAGTTTTCGTTACTTGAAAACAGCTCTCAACAACAGGCTGATTTGTAAACGTCAGAAGCGTGATGAATATGTGCCCCAACAACTAACTGAAAGGTTTTTGTAGCATTTTTCACTGTGTGACACTTATCAAACACTAGCATTTTTAGTCTCTGCTGCTGTAAATACTTACGAACAACATAATCTATTCGGTTCCTGCGCTAGGAACACAAACAACTTCACGTAGATGCTCAATAATTCAAGGAATGGAATCGACGGCATATTGATTTCACCCATCTACTCTCACTCTCATTTTGTTCGTCCATCACCCGTCCTTTTTCATATGCCTTGTTGAACAGCATATTGCGATCTCGGTTCGTAGCCTTTTTTTGCTTGCGTGTCGAATTTGAGACGAGGTTGTAAATAAGACAATTTAACTCTAAAATTTAAAAAAGACTAAAAAAGAAGAATTGGAGTTAGGTCGAGTTGAACTTCAAGAACTGCTTCGGTTTTGAGCCGATAATGTTAATTTTAAAGGTTGGGCTTCGCAGAAAGGGATTCCTTAGAGGCAGTGTTCTTGATGATTTTCGTCCCCGAGTTTTTCGCATAAAATCATGCTGTGGCTTCCAAGTGTTAACAATGTTACGAAGAAACGGCAAGAAACGCATTAAAACGTCGTATTTCAGTGACATTATTCTATAACATGGACTAGTTGTCCGGTTGGATGAACATGTTCATTGTGGTTGTCACCGGTGAAAAATCGGGTCAATCGAAAATCCTTATACTTAAAGCAGTTATGTCCCGATGTTTGTATGTATGTATGTATGTATGTATGTATGTATGTATGTATGTATGTATGTATGTATGTATGTATGTATGTATGTATGTATGTATGTATGTATGTATGTATGTATGTATGTATGTATGTATGTATGCATGTATGCATGTATGCATGTATGCATGTATGTATGCATGTATGCATGTATGCATGTATGCATGTATGCATGTATGTGTATATGTATGTGTATATGTATGTGTATATGTATGTGCTGCGTATATGTATGTATGTATGTATGTATGTATGTATGTATGTATGTATGTATGTATGTATGTATGTATGTATGTATGTATGTAATGTATGTATGTATGTATGTATGTATGTATGTATGTATGTATGTATGTATGTATGTATGTATGTATGTATGTATGTAATGTATGTATGTATGTATGTATGTATGTATGTATGTATGTATGTATGTATGTATGTATGTATGTATGTATGCATGTATGTATGTATGTATGTATGTATGTATGTATGTATGTATGTATGTGTGTGTAATTGTGTTTTCCCGTGGATCTTCGGAATGGCCGATCAAAACAGGGATGAAATGGTACCAACATTTGCGTGGGTGGGACACTCATCAATTACCAAAAAATCAGCCTGAGTCTCCTCTTGCGCGTCTTGGGCCATCCGAGTTTGTCCTTGGAGCGCAATTTTAGCCGTGGGTCATGAAAACCTCTATGAGTTATCCAGCGGTAGAAGGGCTACGCCCAAATCACGGCGACAGGTCTTGGGTAATATTTTAAGGGACGCCGTACAGAATCTCGGGTTTGATGAGTCTGTAGGACAGCAGTGGTAGTGTGCAGGACCACAGTGGGAGTGTGCAGGACGTCATAGAATGTGTGCAGGACCCCAGTGGGAGTGTGCAGGACGCCATAGAAAATGTGCAGGAGCCCAGTGGGAGTGTGCAGAACGTCGTAGAATTTGTGCAGAACTACAGTGGGAGTGTGCAGAACGTCGTAGAAAGTGTGCAGGATAGCAGTGGTAGTGTGCAGGACCACAGTGGGAAAGTGCAGGACGTCATAGAAAGTGTGCAGGAGCCCAGTGGGAGTGTGCAGAACGTCGTAGAATTTGTGCAGGACTACAGTGGGAAAATGCAGAACGTCGTAGAAAGTGTGCAGGACCCCAGTGGGAGTGTGCAGAACGTCGTAGAAAGTGTGCAGGGCGTCATAGAAAGTGTGCAGGATCCAAATGGGAGTGTGCAGGACGTCACAGAAAGTGTGCAGGACCCCAGTGGGAGTGTGCAGGACTCAAATGGAAGTGTGCAGAACGTCATAGAAAGTGTGCAGAACCTCAGTGGGAGTGTGCAGGACCCAAATGGGAGTGTGCTGAACGTCAGAGAAAGTGTGCAGGACCCCACTGGGAGTGTGCAGAACGTCATGGAAAGTGTGCAGGACCCAAATGGAAGTGTGCAGAACGTCATATTAAGTGTGCAGGACCTCAGTGGGAGTGTGCGGGACCCAAATGGGAGTGTGCACGACGTCAGAGAAAGCGTGCAGGACCCCAGTGGGAGTGTGCAGAACGTCACAGAAAGTGTGCATGACCCCAGTGGGAGTGTACAGGACGTCATAGAAAGTGTGCAGGAGCCCAGTGGGAGTGTGCAGAACGTCGTAGAAAAAGTGCAGGACCCCAGTGGGAGTTTGCAGAACGTCATAGAAAGCGTGCGGGACTTCAGTGGGAGTGTGCTGGTCGTCATAGGAAGTAGGAATGACCCCAGTGGGAGTGTGCAGAACGTCATGGAAAGCGGGCGGGACCTCAGTGGGAGTGTGCTGGTCGTCATAGGAAGTAGGCAGGACCCTGGTGGAAGTGTGCAGAACGTCATAGAAAGTGTGGAGGACCTCAGTGAGAGTGTGTATGACCCAAATGGGAGTGTGCTGAACGTCAGAAAAAGTGTGCAGGACCCCAGTGGGAGTGTGCAGGACCCGAATGGGAGTGTGCAGAACGTCAGAGAATGTGTGCAGGACCCCAGTGGGAGTGTGCAGGACCTCAGTGGGAGTGTGCAGAACGTCATAGAAAGTGTGCAGGACCCCAGTGGGAAAGTCCAGAACGTAGTAGAAAGTGTGCAGGACCCGAGTAGGAGTGTGCAGGACCCGAACGGAAGTGTGCAGGACATCATATAAAGTGCGCAGGTCCCCAGTAAGAATGTGCAGGACGTCATGGAATCGGTGCAGTAACCCAGTAAGAATGTGTAGGACGTCATGAAATGTGTTCAGGACCCAGGTGGGAATGTGCAGGACGTCATGGAAAGCTAGCAGGGTCGCAGTGGAAATGTGCAGGACGTCATGAAGAAAGTAGAATTGAACCAGCGAGATTTTGTCAATTTTTCATGCGATATCTTAGCCTTTGCGTAGCGAAGAAAACAGATAGGAAATCATGTATCTTGAGAAGCGTGCAACGCGTTTTGAAGAGTACGCAAAACTCTGGAGACACTTCCTCGCCAGTCTGACGAAAGAAGCAGCAGCTCCACTCCCGCATCTTCTCTGTTCGTCGTTCATTACAACCGCTAAGTAATTTTGATTCACTAACTTCCATAAGCCAGTTTTATATATGCTGAAAGTCTGAGCATATCAAAATCTGCTTCACAAAAACATATGATCGATCACTGCTTGAGAGATCGCCGCGTCGAACACATGTGGCACGCATGCAAGCGAGGAGGTAATGATCCTATCACTACCTCTACGCTTGCGTGCGTGCCCCATGTGTTCGACGCGGCGATCTCTCGAGCAGTGATCGAAGATAAACATCCACGGACATATTTCATTTGTTGAGAACAAAGGCATGGTGTTGGTCAACAAGGGAAACCACATCTAAAATACGAGGGTTTATTTCTTAACATGACAGGGATGGAAAAGCGAGAATAATAGCTTGGGAACATTACAGACGGAAGGGGTCGTAAAGTGATGCCAGTAGCCACCAACGATCTACCGTTGGCTTCTTATGTTTTGCTCTTTAATCCCACATTTTCATACCCGACGCCTTCTGTAAATGTGCGGCAGCCTGCTCTGCTCAGGAGAGTCCATACGGACAGCAACTTTCAGATAGACGGAATTCAATCAACACCGTTTTGTCAGAATAATCTGCCTCAGGAAACTAGCGCATGTGAAAGTTTTCTTGAGCGAAAACTCCGCTAGGTCTCGCTAGTAGAAAAGTATTTTGTGCAAAGCAGGATTAGTTAGGGCCCTAAGGAGAGAACGGAGCGATAGAGAGTAGAGAATTGCAATCGACGGGTTCACAAAAGTTTTCATTGTCACAACAAACACTTCCCCTGATGCGTAAGAGGCGGGGCGATACTTAAGAATTTCGTGTACTTCTGATGCGTTTTTCTCAGTTTCTTAATTATTTTAGTTCTACCCAGGGGCCACTTAATTAATATGGCGATTAATCTCAAATTTGAAGATTATCGTGAACACTGCCTTTAAAGTAATAGGCTTCGATGAACTTGAAAAGGAACGAATCTCATGCTAGATTTGCGAGCGATTGCTTTAGATGTAGCGCGGGAAGCCAACACTTGGGCCTAGTGCATACTTCCCGCGACGGGCTACGCGAGATAGGCCGAGATCATACTGACCGCGATCAGCGACAGCGACAATGAATGTCAGGCATATAGATTTTCAATTAATATTAATGGTAAACGCTGCGTCGCGTCGCTAGTCGCGGTAAGTATGATTCCGGCCATAGTGTCTCTCACTCATATCGAGCGGGGGTGTGTATACAAGTCTGTTGGTACCTGCTCGTTGGTGCCCCTGCTTCTACTGAACCCAGCAGACGTTTGAGTGTACACAGGGAACGTTCGAGCGATATAGCGTGCACAACTATATCGCGAAAGTATCCCGCACATTGCATAAAGGTGTCGCCGTCCGGCACACCAAGGCCTCTGGTCCATAATACCTTAGGATCCGTACCTAGGGAGTTCATGGAGTCTTTGGTCACAAGCCACAGTTTCGCCACCCTGAACTGTCGATCGCTGTCAAGTGATATCCAAAAAACTGCGCTATCCAGACTTTTGAGCTATTTCCATGCACCGTTTGCTGCTTTGCAGGAAACCCGCCTCAAGGATAGACCCGTCATCAGCGTCGGAAAGTACACCATCTACTGCGGTAACGCTGACGATAGGAGAGTGGGAGGCTGTGCAATAGCTGTAAGGAAGGATTTCAATGGTATGGTCAAGGAGTTCGGCTCAACGTCGTGTCGGAATGCATTCGTACGACTGCGGGATCACAGAGGATTCAATCTGTGGATAGTGAGTGCTCATGCGCCCACTAAAACCGCCGAAGACAATTCGAAGGATGCGTTTTATGAGGAACTAAATACGTTGCTGGCCGGGATACCTTGTCGACATGCTGTTGTCGTGGGGACTGACGCAAATGCGAAGATGGGACTTGATCAGGAATCCGAAGTACTCGGTAAATGGTTCTACCCAGTGGAGCAAACATCGGACAATGGCTACCGCCTTGTCGACTTTTGTGAACGCAGTGGTCTGATTATTGCATCGACATTCAAGAGGAATCATCGCCGCCATCAGCTTACGTGGCAGGGACCAGCCCAGCTATCTCCAGAAGAGCAGCGGAAGCGGAAGATGACAACTTTGAAACTACAGCTTGACTATGTCCTGACGAGGAATATTCCAGTATCGGACATTCGAAGATCTAGAGCTGTGTGGGATGTCGCATTCGATTCGGATCACAATCCTGTTCTGTTGAACTTCACTGCGAGGATTCATAAGAGGGAGCGAGGGGCTCAGCCTCTCCAGAGGATTGACATGACAAGTTTCAGAGATGAAGAGTGCAGAAGGAATTTTCGGCAACGCGTTTCTATTTACATCGGAGTACGGACTAAGAAGAAATTTGGCGACGCGGATCCTTTTGCCAAGTGCATCCAGGACGCTTCGAAAGAGGCACTCCCGGTTGTACAGCCTAAGAAGAAGTTCGCCTACGTCTCAGAAGAAACAACATCTACCTACAACAGAGTATGTGCTCTCCGAACTGCAGGAAACTTCGTGGAGGAGAAGCGTCTGAGGAGGAAGTTGCGTCGGCAGCTTCAATGTAACCGCGAGCGAGAGTGGACGTGTAGAGCTAAGGAGTTCGAGAAGGCTTGGGGGGAGAAGAGTCCGAGGAAAGCCTACACGTTGCTGCGACAGTATAGCGGGAAGATGAAGAGATGTTCTCCTGTCTTAAACACTACCATTGGAGTTGCAGTTGGTGATGCGACGCTGACAATATGGAAGGATTACTTCAGTTCACTACTGAATCGTCGCGCGCCATCAGTACCTGAGCTCCCGCATGTTCAGAGAGCACATTACGATGTCAGTGAGAAACCGCCGACTGAGTCTGAAGTTTTGGATTGTGTCCGGAAAATGAAGAATGGAAAGGCAGGTGGAGATGACAACATCACTGCTGAAATGCTGAAAGCTCTTCCTCCGTCTGTGATTCGTGAAATGACCAACACCATCCGTGCTATATGGATGAGCGAAAGGATACCCGATTCGTGGAGACATGCGATCATCGTACCTCTTCACAAGAAGCTATCCGTCACGGATCCTAAGAACTACAGAGGAATCTCTCTACTTCGTGTCATGTACAAGGTTTAAGAACGTATCATTCTCGAGCGACTTATCAAACATCGTGAAAGAACGACCAGAGATGGGCAAGCCGGTTTTTGACCTGGAAGATCGACCATCGACCGAGTGTTCGTCGTGAGAAGAGTAATTGAATCGTGGCAGCGGTATTCGAAGCTATTACAGCTTGCTTTTTCGGACGTTGAAGCCGCGTTCGACTCTCCTCATCGTGATCGATTGCTCAATGCTCTGCGAGCAGATGGACTCCCGGAAAAGTATGTTCGGTTAATCGAGGACATGAACAAAGGAACAACAGCAGCAGTTTGTACACCTGTCGGATTTACGTCAGCTTCCGAGGTGAAAACAGGAGTAAGGCAAGGAGCCGTTGCAGGACCTTTTCTTTCCAACTTTGCCGTTGATGACATCATGCGTAGAGTTGCAAAACAGTTTCCTGCGGATGTGATCCTAACACCATCAGGACGCTCCCTTGTCGACCTGGAGTACGCCGACGATATCGTGTTATTCGCTGAAAACAACGCAAAACTGCAAAGGATTGTGAACCTCGTTTCGAAGTACGCCGCAGCCTATGGACTTCGTCTTCGTCCCGACAAATGCAAGCAGATGTGGGTCTCTCAGAGGCCTTCAACGGGAGTTTGTGTGGACGGACAACGTATCGAACTGGTGGACGATTTCTGTTATTTGGGCTGTTTGCTGAAGAACGATGGTAGTTATGCAGCGGATATTCGACAACGATGTGCAAAAGCTACGTCTGCATTTAATTCTCTAACCAAGTGTTTGTGGTCTACCACCATCGCGAAGGAAGTCAAGTTGCGCGTCTACCTATCCGCTATTCGCCCTATCATGATGTACGGATCGGAGACGTGGGCAGCACCGAAGACGCAGATGGAAAGGTTGGATTGCACGGAGAGGAAGCTTTTTAGGCGTTTGCTTGGATATTTCTGGCCGTGTGTATGCCATAACGAAGACCTTTACAAGGAAATCGACGCAGTACATAAACGCTTGACACGAGGGAGGTGCCAGCATCTCCTAACGCCATCTCAAGCAGCAATGGAAAGTCGACTTCGACTGCTCGGGCATATACTAAGAAGAACGCCGGATCGTCTCGCACAACACGCTTTAAGAATGCTTCCAAATCCTGTCTGGAAACCGCCACCTGGGCGTAGGCGGTAGTTCTGGACGGATGTGGTTAAAGAGGATATGAAGTCACTCGGCATCGAAAGACAGTTCAGGCACGATATTTCGTTTCGCAGGAAATGGAATAGTGACAGCTGGATGGAATGTGTTCAAATTGTGGCTGAAGACCGTGAAAATTGGGCACGGCTGACTACTAGGACGGCACACCTCGGTGAAGATGCGGAATGACCGCGTCAGGCGAAAGCCAACCGATTAAGTCAAGTAAGTCAAAGTCACTCATATCGAGCGGTAATCGATATGGATGCTATGGACTTTCGCTGTCGCGCGTCGTGGGAATCATGCACTAGGCTTTAAAGGCACACTCTAAGCTCAGGGACGAATTCTGATATTTCCACATAATTGTGAGGTAGATCCTCCCTATATAGCATCTGCCAAGTGGGAGCTCTCAATTCCTCACAATAAGCGAGATATAGGTGGAAGCAACCCTGGGGCGCCCACATCAGGAAGCCACTTTGGCACGCCCTTTTTACGATCTTTCCAGCTCAACGGTGGCGAGATGAGCTATGATTTCCTATGAATGGCCCCGTTCTTCCCTTCATTCTCAGACTACCTCTTCATTCAGGTCAGCTCGCATACATCGGTTGCAAACGAAGTTAATTAGAAGCCTCGGACAACTCGTCCACCATGCTTCCGTAGCTCAATTTTTGAGGGGCCATAACTTGGTTCTTAGGGGGTCTTGTACCATTTTAGAGACATAATTGAACTCAGCGGTGGACCGTTTCCAAGATACTCAGGACAACAGAAAATCGATTCTGAGGTTGGACTGTGCCTTGAAGACTAGTGCATACTTCTCGCGACGCGCGACAGCGACAGTGCATATCACCCATATCGATTTTCGGTCGATATGCATGACAGACAGTATGTGGCGTCGCCCGTCGCGGGAAGTATGCAGTAGACCTTAGGCTTCTTTCAGTGTGCGATCGCTGATAGCCGCGAGGGCACATTTCGAATGCATATCGACGTGCGACGCGATCTCGATCGATGCTCATGGTTATCATCCCATCGCGTCGCGCGGCGATCGAACTCGTGGGGGGCGGGGGGCTTAGCATCTGTCCAATTTTTTTACTGATGGAGTATGTGGGGCACTGAAAAAGAATTCAGTATCTTTTCTTCATTCCATTTCCCAAAAAGGATTGGTAATTGGAGCGTATTGGAAAATTAATATTTTTACCCAGTATTTTGTGAAAACGATGAATCGTAGAGATAGACAAGTTACAATTTGTTCATCAACACCCTATTTCTAAAAGTTTAGCTTCCTGGCAAATGTAATGACTCGGCAATGTTAATTACAAGAAAAATACAAGTTGAGAAAATAAAAAAAACGCCTTGAAATATTCTCAAACATGATTTGGCGCAATATAACCTAAAGGAATGAAAAAACTGGGAAATGTAGTGAAATGACCAAAATCGGATTTGGCGGTCAATCATAGGCCAACTTTTGATAAGTAGTGACAGACGAGTGATAGGATTTTACTAGCTTCTCCGTTAAATTTATCGAAGCAAAATCAAGCGCGAGCGTTACGTTCACTTAGCTTGACCTAAGCTGATTTCCTTACATATTACAGCTTCAAGTGAATGTTTTACGGTTTTCCTTGCGCGCTTGATTTACCTTTGACATGTTTAACGGAGAAGCTTGTGAAATCCTATCCCTCGTATATCACTACTTATCAAAAGTTGGCGTATGATTGACCGCTGAATCCGAATTTGGTCATTTCACTACATTTCCCAGTTTTTTCATTCCTTTAGGATATTTTGCGCCAAATCATTTTTAAAAATATTTCAAGACGTTTGTTTCACCCACATGGCAATCTCCACATCCTCTGTGGAGGAAAGGGTAGTGTCACGAAGCATACAGATTTTCTCTAATTGACAATAGCGACCTGTATTATCCCTGCATCTGTTTTCGAAAATCCTTGACATTCTTACTTGACTTAATCGGCTGGCTTCGGACAGACGCGGTCATTCCGCATCTTCGCCGAGGTGTGCCGTCCTAGCAGTCAGCCTTGTCCATTTTTTATGGTTTTCAGCCACACTTTGAACACAATCATTTGTCACTATTCCATTTCCTGCCGAATAAAACCGCGCCTGAACTGCCTTCCGATGCCGAGTGACTTCAACTGCTCTTTAACCACATATGTGCAGAACTTTCGCCTACGTCAAGTTAGCCGTTTCCAGACAGGACTTGGAAGCACTCTTAGAGCGCGTTGTACGAGACGATTCGGCGTTCTTTTTAGTATGCGCCCCAACAGTCGAAATCGACTTTTTATTGCTGCTGGAGATGGCGTTTG
Organism: Aplectana chamaeleonis; assembly: GCA_029168955.1. Taxonomy (NCBI): domain Eukaryota; kingdom Metazoa; phylum Nematoda; class Chromadorea; order Rhabditida; family Cosmocercidae; genus Aplectana; species Aplectana chamaeleonis. Next base: position 75,523 of record JAPDOI010002042.1, on the reverse strand, counting down.
GAAGATGCTGGCACCTCCCTCGTGTCAAGCGTTGATGCATTGCAACTATTTCCTTGTGAATATCTTCGTTATGGCATGCACTCAGCCAGAAACAACCAAGCAAACACCTAAAAAGTGTCCCCTCCGTGCAGTCCAACCGATCCATCTGAGTCTTCGGTGCTAACCCACGCCTCCGATCCGTACATCAAAACATGGCGAATAGCGGATAAATAGACGCGCAACTTGACTTCCTTCGCGATGGTGGTAGAACACAATTTCTTGGTTAGAGAATTGAATGCACATGTAGCTTTCGCACATCGTTGTTGGAAATCCGCTGCATAACTACCATCGTTCTTCAACAAACAGTCCAAATAACAGAAATCATCCTCCACCAGTTCGACACGTCATCCGTCTACACTAACTCCCAATGGAAGTCTCTGAGAGACCCGGATCTGCTTTCGTTTGTCGGGACAAAGGCGAAGTCCGTAGGCCGCGCCATACTTTAAAACGAGGTTCACAATTCTTTGCAGTTATGTGTTGTTTTCAGCGAATAAAACAATGTCGTCGGCGCACTCTAGATCGACAAGGGAGCGTCGTGTGGCCGAATTCATAAAACCGCGGGCGCAGGAAGGGGGCGCTACCTTCCTGTACCCCTCGTATGGCAACCATTTTTTTGCCTCTCCTGTCGAAGTTTTAGGTCATTGGTATACCTCCCTGTCGCTGCAGCGACAGGTTTCGACAACTATCACTCATCGTGTCAGGACCAGCACCGGTACCATGGCAGGGTCGGCCGCGGGATCAGTTTGCGTGCGCCTGTCGCTGGAATAGGTTGCTGAGGGGTGTTATAGTTTTCACTGACGTAACCCTGGAACACTCCGTCGCCGCAGCGACGGGCTGTCGCTGGCTCCCCTGGACCCCACATATTTATCCATTTCATGCTGTTTTATGTAATGGACAGTGTAGTGACATCAAAAGACATTATAGTTTTGTACGTTTCGGTTTAGTCTTTTTACCTGCAGCTTTTTTTCAATCGGGAATTTATGTGCTGTCATTATTCCATTCAACTACTTATGAACCGTTCTTTTTATTTATACATTTGTCTAGGCTGTCGAATGTATGGATTTGCCTCTTCTTTGAAACTAGATTTTCCGCTTCCCCAACTACCAACTAAAAATGATGATCTTATTGTGACAGTAATAATGATCATATTGAGAAAGAATGTGAAAACCATTGGAAATGTCACGGAATTCCACATAAACTGTGATGGCACGACCATAATCGATTTTGTTTTGTTGTGCAGATGCGCGTGTGCGGAAATGTCAGTCCGCAAAAGCGCGAGGATTTCAATGCGGCGACGAAGACTACGTCGCCGTGTCCATCGCCGGCGACCGGCTGTCGCTGAAGTATACCAATGGCCTTAATAGTGGCGGCCCCTCTTCGCCACCTGCGAGAGCACAGATAGGCATGAGTAGCCACCTGCAGAGACGGAGAGGAGACCGTCGGATGGGTGACTGCTGTCTCCCAGCTCCGCTAATAATCATTCCTTCGGGCATGGCATGCCCGTCCTCAAATATTCGGGTGGAGAGGAGGTGTCCGCATTGCCTGTCAGGGCGGTATCGATAATTTTCTGCCGCGTGAGATCGATGTAGCAGGCAGACACACCCCTCTCCGTCCACCAGCTAGGTGGCTACGAACCCTCCTGTCTACGCGCCAGGTAGCTGGGAGCCTTCCTGGATACCTGCCGGAACCTTCCCGAAAGGCTCCCAGTGTTTCATGAATACGGGCACTGATGGTGTTAGTATCACGCCCACAGGAAACTGTTCTGAAACTTTACACATGATGTAATCAACGGAAAAGTTGAATAGAAAAGCTCCTGCTACAGCTCCTTGCCTTACTCCTATTTTCCCCTCAGAAGCTGGCGTAAATCCGACAGGTGTACGAACTGCTGCCGTTGATCTTTTGTTCAATATCCCCGATTAACCGAACATACTTTTCCGGGGCTCCATCGGCTCGCAGAGCGTTGAAAAATCGGTCACTATGAGGAGTGCCGAATGCGGCTTTAAAGTCTGAAAAAGCAAGCTGTAATGGCTTTGAATACTGCTGCTACGATTCACTTACTCTTTTCAAGACGAATATTTAGTCGACTCTAACTTATTGTGAAGAGGTACGATGATTGCGTGTCTCCTCGAATCGGGTATCCTTTTGCTCATCCATATGGCACGAATGGTGTTTGGTCATTTCACGAACCCCAGACGGAGGAAGAGCTTGCAGCATTTCAGCAGTGATGTTGTCATCTTCACTTGCTCAGACAAACCATCGCTCGGAGCGACACCGGCTCCTCCCAATTATGACGTCATCGCCCTGACAGCGGCCGAGGGCGAGCTGGCACCGCGGTTCCTGTCCGGTGCCAGTTCGCCCCTCGGCCGCTGTCCTGTCGCTCTCGGGGCGACAGCGGTGCCAACTCCAGAGATAGATAGGCGCAGAATTGGTTGTTCTCTGAGTGATAAACTGTGGGACCTCAGTGGCAGTGCGCCGGACGCCGGACAAAGTATACGGGACCCAATTGACGGTGCGCCGGACGCCGGATAAAGTTTGCGGGACCCCAGTGACTGTGCACCCGACGCCGGACAAAGTACACGGGACCCAATTGACGGGGTGCCGGACGCCGGATAAAGTGTGCGGGACCCCAGTGACAGTGCACCCGACGTCGGACAAAGTATACGGGACCCAATTGGTGGTGCGCCGGACGTCGGGTGAAGGGTGCGGGACCCCACTGACAGTGCGCCGGACGCCGGACAAAGTATACGGGACCCAATTGACGGGGTACCGGACGCCGGATAAAGTGTGCGGGACCCCAATGACAGTGCGCCCGACGCCGGACAAAGTATACGGGAGCCAATTGGCGGTGCGCCGGACGCCGGATGAAGTGTGCGGGACCCCACTCACAGTGCGCCGTCCGGGACACTGCCCGCGGGACACCACTGGCAGTGTCCCGGACGCCGGATAAAGCGTGCGGGACCCCAGTGACAGTGCGCCCGACGCCGGACAAAGTATACGGGACCCAATTAGCGGTGCGCCTGACGCCGGATAAAGTGTGCGGGACCCAAATGGGAAAACGTCAGACGTCGTAAAACGTATGCAGGACCCAAGATGGAGTGCGTCAGACTCCATTAAAAATATGCGGAACCTAAATGGGATTACGTTAGGCGCCTTAAAACGTATGCGGGACCAAGGAAGGAGTGCATCAGACGCCAGAAAAAAATGTGCGGAACCAAATGGGAATAAGTCAGACGCCGTGAAAAAGTGTGCAGGACCCCGAAGGAGTGTGCAGGATGTCATGAAGTGTTTGCAGGCCAAGCCGAGCCGTCACGGCGCATCTTATACAACCGGTTTCCGTTTTTCTTTTCCTTGTCTTTTCGCTTTCTGTGACTACCCAGGCAGGAATATCGGATCGCCTGTAAAATTTATGTCTTCTTTTGCCTTCTGAATACGGCCACTGCAATTTCCCAGAGCATAAGTCCGTTACTCATGATCCGAGGGACCATTGACGAGTGCGTGGTGCAGTGGCAGTCATGAAAAATCATGGTAAAGCGAATGATCATGTCCTAATGTGTTTATCACATGCACAGCCGTTATAAAAGGTGCCTCATCTCACTCGAGTCCTCATTCGGCATTCTGATGTCGGCCCTGCAAGGTGACTTGGAGTCCCTCTCCGGAGACCAGCATATTTTTGACCGCTGAGGGATAGGGGATCCCACAGCTGAGGGGTGGGGCAGTTTTCGTCGCGGTCCGCACGGAGGCTGGTTCCTCATCGCAGACCTCGGCGGAGCTTACGCCCTTGTTGCGGACCGAGGCGGGGATTTCTCTGCCGTGGACCGCGAAGAAAAACTATGGGAAATTTTGAAAATCGCCCGGACAGCCACCGCAGTGCCAAGTGCGACCGAATATTGCTCCGAGCGGGCCTGCGGTCACCCGGAGAGCGACTGCTCTGGCCCGTGTAGATGGCTAATTTTCGCTCGGAGCGGAGAGACAGCGTAGCTCGAATCGCTCTCCGGTCCCGCTCTGAGCGATGGTTTGCCTGAGTGCCTTTCCATTCTTCATCTTTCGGACACATTCCATTTTTTCAGACTCAGTCGGCGGTTTATAATTTTTCATGGAGCTCAGACTAGCAAACTTGACAGGGTCTGGACGGACGGTCCTGCTAATCCCTGATATTGATGCTAAAATTAGGCTGTTCTATTCTGGAGGAGATAAGCACATGGAAGGTGACGGCTTGGCTTTGAATGGCGGGGCGACTAATAGATTGCTGGCTTTTCAACCGATATCGAGCCGTCCAGCCGTATTGACACTAGCGGGTACAGTAAAGGCGCACATAATCTCTGTCTACGCTCCCACGGAAGTCAGTTCAGACGATGCGAAGGGTGAATTTTACACCAGTCTACAGGACGCTATCGACACATTGCCAAGAACGGAATCTAACTGTTTTGCTCCGCTACGAGAGGTTCATGATTTGGCATAACAATATTTATGAGAAACTCGTTAAAAGAAGTGAAATACTTGGTGCACTTGATTTGTCATGGGATTTAACACAGAAGAAACACTAAAAGATCGATGAAATGATGTACCATTGATTTGGATGTGCGCTTTCTTACTAAAAATCGGAAAATTGAGTGTGGTTTTGAAAGGGCTAATCTCGCGCTCTCTGAGAACAATTATTGCTCACAGTTAGAGTTTTCAAGTCTGACCTCTTCGAAATATTATTTTGTGGCTCCCACCCTATATTTCATTTTTGACAAATCTATGTGCATATGTCAGGGCTCTGTAAAACGCGCGTGATTTGGCCTTTCGGAACGACACTCAATTTTCAATTTTTGGTAAGAAAGCGCACATTCGATCTCTGGTACATTACTTCATTGAGCTTTTAGTGTTTCTTCTGAGTTAAATCCCATGAAAAATCAAATGCACCAAGTATTTCACTTCTTTTAACGAGTTTCTCATAAATATTGTTATGCCAAATCATGAACCTCTCGTAGCGGAGCAAAACAGTTAGATTCCGTTCTTGGCAATCAATGTCGATAGCGTCCCTGTAGACTGGTGTAAAATTCACCCTTCGCATCGTCTGAACTGACTTCCGTGGAGCGTAGACAGAGTATATGTGCGCCTTTACTGTACCCGCTAGTGTCAATACGGCTGGACGGCTCGAAATCGGTTGAAAAGCCAGCAATCTATTAGTCGCCCCGCCATTCAAAGCCAAGCCGTCACCTTCCATGTGCTTATCTCCTCCAGAATAGAACAGCCTAATTTTAGCATCAATATCAGGGATTAGCAGGACCGTCCGTCCAGACCCTGTCATTCGTAGCTCCGAGAGCGCCGCAATCGAGATGTTGTATCGTGCCAATTCGCTAGCGGTCACTTCCTTCTGCCCAACATGGTGGCCTGTGCGTACGTTCCATGCACTTGAACTTCCCGCTTCGACGTGAATATTCTATCCGTATAACCAGTCGCATATTTGTCACCGGAGCCCTGGTTTCGGTTCCTCAGATCCGGCGCATCGGCTGCCCCGGATGCGGTAGCACATCTTTAGATCCTTAAAGGCAGTGTTCACGATAATCTTCAGTTTTGAGAGTATTCGCTATATTGATCAGGTGGCCCCCGGGTAGAACTAAAATGACGTAGAAATTGAGAAAAACGCACCAGAAGCACGCGAAATCCTTAAGTATCACCCCGCCTCTTAAGTATCACAGGAAGTGTTTGTTGTGACAACGAAATCTTTTGTGGACCCGTCCTTTGCAATTCTCTACTATCTGTTGCTCCGTTCTTTCCTTGGGACCCTAACTAAAACTGTTCTGCCTAAAATATTGTTACCTTTTCGATAAGCCCCATTTTCCAACGGTGACAAACACCATGAACATGTTTATCCAACCGGACAACTAGTCCAGGCCAGAGAAAACATGTCATTGAAATACGCTGTTTTAATGCTTTTCTCGCCGTTTCTTCGTAATTTTGGAAACACTTGAAGGCTAACGCATTGTTTTATGTGAAAAACTCGGGGACAAAAATCATCGTGAACACTGCCTTTAAATCGTCTCCCATGGTTTCAAGCCTAGTTTTACAATCCGTCGGCACGGGACAACCCTCCTCCTTTCTCAGCCGGGCTTGGGACCGTCCATGGCGGAGTTACATCAACGTTATTACCTTGGTCTAAAAGAGACGTCCACTTGTTCAAGGTTTCAATCATAGCTGTAAGTCCCCTGTCAGAGTTGGTTGAGAAAATCACCGTCGCTGGCACGGTCGATACGTATGACAAACATGGATGATGGAGAATGCAATAAATACCCGGTGTATCCATGTGTGTCTAACGCGGTCAATATGTATGAAACATGTGGAACGATATCATGCAAATCATTCATTTCTTACCTTGTATCATGTGAACATCGGTCTTGCCAGCCACATCGGGTGTTTTTGAAGCCCACCTCATCCATGTCTTTCATGATTATCGACCGGGCTGGCTCCACCTATCATCCAACTATGAGCGAGGCCTAACGGTTGACTTGCCCTTTTGAGAGCCATGCTGATGGGGGAAAATAGCAGAACAATTTTCGAGATGTGCTACTATTGTCTTCTTTAGAATCTTTTCGAACAGCCTAGCAAACAACGACGTCATACTCAACGGTCTGTAGTTGGGAGACTCTGTGAATGGTGCCTTTTCAGGAAGTGGACTAACATAAGATAACTTCCATCGATTAGGCCCCGGTCATAGTTGAATGAGCAGACGTATCCAGCCTGGTCGATAAACACAGGAAGCATTGGAATCGGGATGCAAAAATCACCCGGTGGGTCCCGCCGACACCCCCCCCCCACATCCGCCGACACCAGCCCTGCCGATACCTATTAGCAACACCAGCGGCGTCGGCCGGCTCACGCCGGCCTCTGCCGCTGGGGTCCGGCTGCGCCGGCCCATTTGCCGGCTTCGCCGGCATCTTGGGTATGATGGACATGAATCGGCACTTTCTTTCTTCCTGCGCCAGCCATTAAGCTGGCACAAGCGGCTAAACTTGAATCATCGGAAATCACAAAACATTCCAAACATTGCAACTTCCGTTTACCTCCTCATCTGTACCGTAACGCACAGGTCGTTCTTCCGTTTTATAAGGTCCTAAAGTGGCTTTTGATTTATTATAATTTCTGTCATGATATAGACAACCGCTGTTTGGAATCTGCTAAATGTTTTCATGATCAACCAACACCCTGCTACTTTTATTGCTAAATGAAGTAGATAGAATGACGTTTGTGTTTCATGGACGCTGATTTTGATTAACTCTTATTTTCGTCGTATATAAACCATACTTAGGGCCCGGTCAGAGTTGGTGCTATTTGCATCTGCAACCCACCGACTTCCCCCAACACCCCCGCACCCCCCAACACCCCCCAACACCCACCCGGTCGATACGTATGATTAGAACGATGGAGTGAGGATTAGAAAATCACTCGGTGTATCCAACTAGATATGACGATGATTACGCGGCCAACAGGATTGCACCTGTTCAGAGAAATAGTGAAGGAGAGTATGGTGAAGTAACGGAGGTAGCAGTAAGGTTAGCTTTCTAGTGATAGGCAATGTTTTATCATCAGTCCCCCCCCCCGGTGATTTTCTCATCCGCCGTCATCCACGTATTGCATGGATATCGACCGCGTCGGATACATCTAGTGATTTTCTCAATCTCACTCCATCATTTTAAACATGCGTATCGACCGGGTGGGTGTTGGGGGTGTTGGGGGTGCGGGGTGTTGGAGGCATACACCGAGTGATTTTCTCAACCTCACTCCATCATTTTAAACATACGTATCGATCGGGTGGGTGTTGGGGGGTGTTGGGGGGTGTTGGGGGGTGCGGGGGGGATACACCGAGTGATTTTTGCATCCCATTTCCAATGCATTCTGTGTGTATCGACCGGGCTGGAGACGTCGGCACATCCAACTATGACCGGGGCCTTAGAAACGTTAGTGCATATAAACAGCTAGGCAGTTGGAATGAGTGGTGAAGCGTAGGGGACCTGAAGAAAGGAGGGGTGTACGCTCTCTTTCAGACGCACATAGTGATTCTAAAGTTCTGAGATCTTTCAGTTGGGTCTCACACACTTTCTACGGCGCGCTCTTCCTCGGGTCTCACACATTTTATACGGCATCCAGCGCACTCCCACTTGGGTCCCGCACACTTTCTACGGCATCCAGCGCACCCCCACTTGTGTCCCGCCCACTTTCTACGGCGTCCGGCGCACCCCCACTTGGATCCCGCGCACTTTCTACGGCGTCCGGCGCACTCCCACCTGGATCCCGCACACTTTCTACAGCGTCCGGTGCACTCTCACTTGGGTCCCGCCCACTTTCTACGGCGTCCGGTGCACTCTCACTTGGGTCCCACGCACTTTCTACGGCGTCCATCGCACTCCCACTTGGGTCCCGCACACTTTCTACAGCGTCCGGTGCACTCTCACTTGGGTCCCGCCCACTTTCTACGGCGTCCGGTGCACTCTCACTTGGGTCTTGCGCACTTTCTACGGCGTCCATCGCACTCCCACTTGGGTCCCGCACACTGTCTACGGCGTCCGGTGCACTCTCACTTGGGTCCCGCGCAATTTCTGCGGCGTCCAGCGCACTCCCACTTGAGTCTCACACACTTTCTACGGCGTCCGGCTCACTCCCACTTGGGTCCCGCACACCTACGGCGTCCAGTGCACTCTCCCTCGGGTCTCACACATTTTACACGGCATCCTGCGCTCTCCCACTTGGGTCCCGCACACTTTCTACGGCGTCCGGTGCACTCTCACTTGGGTCCCGTCCACTTTCTACAGCGTCCGGCGCACCCCCACTTGGGTCCCGCACACTTTCTACTGCCTACGGAGCACTCTCACTCGGGTCCCGCACACTTTCTACGGCGTAAGGGGCACTTCCACTTGGGTCCAGCACACTTTCTACGGCGTCCGGTGCACTCCCACTTGGATCCCGCACCCTTTCTACGATTTCCGGCGCACTCCCACTTGGGTCCCCCACACTTTCTACGGCGTTCTGCGCACTCTCACTTGGGTCCCGCGTACTTTCTACGGCGTCCGGCGCACTCCCACTTGGGTCCCGCACACCTTCTACGGCGTACAGTGCACTCTCACTTGGGTCCCGCGCAATTTCTGCGGCGTCCAGCGCACTCCCACTTGAGTCTCACACACTTTCTACGGCGTCCGGCTCACTCCCACTTGGGTCCCGCACACCTACGGCGTCCAGTGCACTCTCCCTCGGGTCTCACACATTTTACACGGCATCCTGCGCTCTCCCACTTGGGTCCCGCACACTTTCTACGGCGTCCGGTGCACTCTCACTTGGGTCCCGTCCACTTTCTACAGCGTCCGGCGCACCCCCACTTGGGTCCCGCACACTTTCTACGGCCTACGGAGCACTCTCACTCGGGTCCCGCACACTTTCTACGGCGTAAGGGGCACTTCCACTTGGGTCCAGCACACTTTCTACGGCGTCCGGTGCACTCCCACTTGGATCCCGCACCCTTTCTACGATTTCCGGCGCACTCCCACTTGGGTCCCCCACACTTTCTACGGCGTTCTGCGCACTCCTTTTTGGATCCCGCACACTTCCTACGGCGTCCTGCGCACTCCAACTAGCGTCCCGCACACTTTCTGCGGCGTCTGGCGCGCTAGCATTTGGGTCCCGTACCCTTCCTATGATGTACAGCGCATCACTTTTGAGGCCCTGTACCCTTAACGTGATGTCCTGCCCACTTTCGGAGCCCATTCCCGTAGGATGGCCCGCCTTGAAAGTCAAGCCGAATAAACGGTCAAACAAACACACAGAGAAGCGCACACATCCTACTATATATATTTTGGTAAATTTGTGTGTGCGTGTGTGTGTGTATGTATGTATGTGTGCGTTTCTCTGTGTGTTTGTTTGACCGTTTATTCGGCTTGCCTTTCAAGGCGGGCAACCTAACGGGGATGGGCTCAGAAAGTGTGCAGGACGTCAGGGTAAGGGTGCAGGACCTTAGAAGTGATGCGCAGTACATCATAGGAAGGGTACGGGACCCGAATTGTAGTGCGCCAGACGCCGTAGGATGTGTGCGGGACCCAAGTGGGAGTGCGCCGAACGCCATAGAAAGTTCACAGGACCCAAGTGGGAGTGCGCAGGGCGCCGTAGAAAATGTACGGGACCCAAATGGTAGTGCGCTAGACGCTGTAGAATGTGTGCGGGACCCAAGTGGGAGAGCGCCGGACGCCAGAGAAAGATCCAAGTGGTAGAGCGCCGGACACCGTAGAAAGTGTGCGGGATCCAAGTGGGAGTGCGCAAGGCGCCGTAGGAAGTGGGCGGGTTTCAAGTGGGAGTGCGCAGGACGCCGTAGAAAGTGTGCGGGATCCAAGTGGGAGTGCGCAGGACGCCGTATAAAGTGTGCGGGACCCGAGTGAGAGTGCGCCGGACGCCGTAGAAAGTGTGCAGGACCCGAGTGAGAGTGCGCCGCACGCCATAGAAAGTGTGCGGGACCCAAA
>JAPDOI010002042.1:0-60000 GCA_029168955.1 Aplectana chamaeleonis | reverse complement strand
TACATACATAAATACATACATACATACATACATACATACATACATACATACATACATACATACATACATACATACATACATACATACATACATACATACATACATACATACATACATACATACATACATACATACATACATACATACATACATACATACATACATACATACATACATACATACATACATACATACATACATACATACATACACGCACACACAAATTTATCAAAATATATATAGTAGCATGGTGAGGTTAGGCTGAGAAAATCACCCGGTGTGTCCCGCCGACACCCCCTAACACCCCCCAACACTAGCCAACACCCACCCGGCCGATACGTATGATTCAAATAAGGGGGTGAGGTTGAGAAAATCAACCGACGCGGTCGATATCCATGCACGCGGTCGATATCCATGCAATACGTGGATGACGGGGGATGAGAAAAACGCCGGGTGGGCGCTCCAGTGATAAAACAGTGCGTATCACTAGAAAGCTATCGACACTGCTACCTCCGTTTCTTCACTATGCTCTCCTTCACTATTTCTCTGAACTGGTACAATCCTGTTGGCCACTTAATCATCGTCATCACTTCCGGTGTGCTCCAGTCGGATACACCGGGTAATTTTCTCAACCTCACCCCATCATTTTAATCATACGTATCGACCGGGTGGGTGTTGGGAGGTGTTGGAGGGAGTTGGGGGGGGGGGGGTGTCAATAGGTTACAGATGCAAATAGCACCAACTCTGACCGGGGCCTTAGGAACCTCACTTATCATGAAGCTTTAGTTGAAAATGAACACTAGAGAACTCGCTAATTCATGGGCTGTTTCTTCAAGAATATCAGAGGGATATCATTCGGCGTTCTTGAAGACGAGCTCGGCCATTTCAAAAGTTCAGTTATAATATCTTCCCTATAGAACAGCAGGAATCTTGCATCACCTCGAAGCTCGGGGAGAACAGCTCAACTTAGCTCAGTGGAAAAGCTCTTGAAAATGAGTTTTTGGACGTTTTCGCCAGGAGTTCCGCTTTTCTTTATCAGACCTGAGGACAATCCCTTCCGACGTCTTAAGCGCTCCAATGGGTTTTTTATCATGCATTCTGGAGTTCAACAGCTTGTAAAACGCATTCCTATCATCCGACTAGATGAATTCCTTGTTTATGCTATCGTTGTAGATTCTTTTCAAGCTTGCGCAAGAACTTACCATTTATGTCCTTGAACTTTGCCCAGCTAGCGGGGGTATTGAGTTCCTTTGCAGCAAACCATACATCTATACGTAGCCCTTAAATTGCCTCAAGGTATGAGGGAAGCCTGCGGTGACCACTAGGGACCATATGCATTGGTACGAAAAGTTAAACGCAGTGTTGGATTATGGCAATTAAAATTTCGTATTTCCATCCGCTGGGGCCTCCGACTGAGAGGAACTATGCCAGTCAGCGTTCATCAGGTACTCCTTTATCAAGACAAAATTAGCTGCCTCAATATCCCTTTTCATCTCCTTCATATTGTTTTGTTTACGGAGCTTGAGCCTGTACTAAGCCAAGGAGTGGCCACTCGAACCGTGGGGAGGCAAGACACTTGTATTCGACAAGAAATCATTGTCAGAGCAAAGCACTAAATCTGAGATATCACCCCCACACGTCTCCGATTTAACATACTGCGGCAAAGAATGAGCACAGCACACATTCAAAAATCGGTGGTCACTCAAGGGTAGTTCACAGACACCATATCACTAATACTTGCGTTCAACTGCTCAGTCATCACCGCAGTACAACTAGGAGCTCTATAAACCACAATGAAACGCACAAGAATGAGCCCTATTTCCACGTCTGCACATAAAATTTCCTATAAGTGCGCAACTAACTCACGGAAAACGAGAACTGGTGAGTAAGGCTTCCTAATAAACGAAGCAACCCCACCTCCTCTCTTGCGACTACGGTCACACCTGAGAATGTCATAGTGAGAACTCCAGACCCCCAGCAGAGGCGCCAATTCAACTCCATTCTTGAGCCACGTTTCTGTGAGCACGATAATATGTGTTTTTGTACTGTAAAAGCAGTACAAAAGAATCATTGTTTTTTTTTGCGATAGAACCTACAGTACCGCGCATGTTTTTTTTTTTGCAAAAACGGCGTTTTGCGGCCTTTTTTGAGCTCACAAAGCGCCGCATCGCCACAACTCCTTTCAAAGTTGACGAAGTGATTTTTTCAGGAAGTTGTCGTGTTCATCTGTGCGAGGCGAATGTAATGGTACGAGTAGAAAACCCTTGTAACTCCGGTAATTCGTTCAAAAATGTGTATTTCCTTCTAAGATTCGGATCGACCACAGGTCAAAACAGAACAGATTTCTGCTATCATGACCATCTGATCAGTTCATAATGAAGGATTTTGTGGTACAAATATTCATTTTTCGATGAACTTCTGGAGTTGGATCTATGATTTTGTAACACTATCGAATAGGACTAAATGGAAACAACTTAAAAGTTGCTTCAGAATTGAAATTGGACCACTTTGAAACAAGTTATGGCGTTGCGGCGCTTTGTGAGCGCAAAGAACGTCGCAAAACGCTTTCTCTGCAAGAAATTCGCTCGGTACTGTATATTTGTTGTAAAGCATAAAATACTACGAGAACCGCCTCGAGGATGACATACGCGTTTTCCGCATGCGGAGCAGTAGTATTTGGATCAGCAACAAGTCTAGTAGTGTCATTAACTGGTAAGACCCTTCGTAGTGCTGGGTTGCTCGTTTCCCTGTGCTATTCTTCATCCATCTCTATCCATCGTTTTTCTCGTTTCCTTGGTCTACAACACGAGTGTAAACTTGTGTAAATAAATATATAACTAGTATCCACAGCAAGCGCGCTCGAACCAAACCAACAATAGGCATATTGGGATCGAGAGAAAGCGTACAAAGATCCGCAACAGGTGTATTGGAATGAGATGATTGTGAGCCAGCACTAGTAACATTAGCAGATGAGCGACGCACAATAGCAGCTTCTCGCTGGCGTGACACATCTTCTTTTGTGAGCGAAGGCCTTATGAAGACCCCGTCGCGAAACAAGGTTCGCAGCCGAGGAGCCCTACGCAGCGTTAGGTTTTGATAATAGCTGGAAGGGAGGACAACCTTCAACAAACGGGGTCAATTAACTTGCGGCTCCCCTAGCCTATACACCATACAAGGGATACATTCAACACTCAAGTGATTCAACACATCTTCTACGACAGAGTAATCATCCTTCGTTCTGTCAGTGGGCCAATTTTTAGAAGATTCAGGTACACCTGAGACAACCACTGAGCGCAACCGCTCTTTCCCCTCAGCACTAACACTGCGCCTACCGCTAACAACCTGGCCATCATAAACAACAGAGGGTTTTCGCTGGGCCTATGATTGAGAAAGTTTAGCCTCTTGAGAATAGCTTCGTTGGATGGAGCCATTTACTCCACTAACCTTCACCTCTGGACAGGTGAAGGGGGGAACCTTCACCATTGGGAAAACCGGTGACAACCGTTGAAACGCCCCGAAAAATAATGATTCCGAAAACAACCTTTACTAAAAGGCTATCTTCTAGGATAAAAAAGTTATGGACGAAAAACTGATTGCTTTTGGTGAAAGAAACGTTATTTCATAAATTGAAATCGGCTGAGAGATTGGAAACGTATTTTTCTCAAATTGAAAACATTATTCCTAAATTAAAATAAATTTAATTTCATGTAGATTTTGAAAACAGCTCCGTTCAAAGATTCTCTCTAAAGGGCAAAAATCTTATGAGCGAAGAACAGGTAGTTTTTCAAAAATCGCATGAGAAAAATTTTTTTTAGACTCTTTGACTCAAAGACAGCTCAAAGGAATTTTTTCATGACCTAGGCAGATTATTTCATTAGTGAATTTCTAAAGGAGGTCATCTAACAAAAAAATGTTTCAAAAAATGATTAAAAAATAAAAATATATTGAATGCAAGAAAAAGAGGATTAAGAAAACGTCAAATTTTTGAAGTTGCAAGTCTATAGTGCGTTTCAAAAATATAAAGGCACCCCAAAACATGGCAATTTCGCTCGCAGGTCGAAGAATTCCGAGCCAGGACCTATTCCAATCGATTCAGCATAGCCGAAAACTTTAGTAAATTTTCTCTGTGGAAAACACATCTTCATACTTTTCAAGAAATATTCGCCAAAATAAGATCCGACAGTTTAAAAATTATAAAGGCACCCCCTGCGGTGCTTCTTTATCGCCCACAGTTTCAATCCTCCTGCACTCCACTTGAAAGGCAACACTTCAGTTTACTCCGCTGACACTATGCCTCGTGTATACAAACTCTCAAGTGAGGAACAAGCCCAAGTGAAAGCGTTGCATCAGGCTGGCCATTCGAATCGCTTCATCGCCGCTCAGCTTGGCTATTCTCCATGATGCATTGATAGGTACGTCAAGAAATCGGAATCCTACAGAAAAAACAAGAACACTGGAAGACCACGAGTGCTGTCTGACAAAGATGTCCGTCATATTCGGCGTTCCATGTCCAATCCTACGAAGTCAGTGAACCAGTTCAGGTGCGAGCTGGCACTTCCTGCGCCAAAGACGACGGTATAGAGCGCCGTAAATGACAGTCCTGTCATTGTTCGGCAGTCTATAGCAAGGCTCCGAAGCTGACTGATCTCCACAAATCCGGCCGACTCCAGTTTGCTCGTGAGAATATGAAAACGGACTGGGAATCGGTAAGTCGTGTGGCACCCCAAGGCGCTTTTCCATTTTTGGTCAATTTTATTCAACCTACGTTTTTCTGATCATCTTTTCTGACGAAAAGAAGTTTAACTTAGATACCCCTAATGGTTTTCATAGTCACTGGAGAGATCTCAGGAAAGAGCCGCTTTTCTTTAGCAAGCGCAACTTCGGCGGTGGGTCACTAATGGTTTGGGGCGCTTTCTGCAGCAGTGGCGTTCTCCAACTAGCTTTTGCTTCATGTCGAATTGATTCCTAGGGAAACCACAAGGTGCTCGCTGACCACCTCCTGCCATTTCTGAGAAGACGTCGCCGTCAGAAGTACGTTTTCATGCAGAACAACGCCTCGGTCCACGGCAGCCGGTCAACTGTCGAATGGCTTAAAGGCAGTGGTCACGATGAAAAACGTTATCGAAAAAACTACAAAAATCAGCTCAGATCAAAAACAGCTGAAAAACTATGAAGGTAACGCGGTGAAAAACGGTCTACTAATAGAGTTTCTAGGGCCCTAAGAAGCTAGTTCGTGCACACGTGCACAGCGATGACGAAAC
This sequence comes from Aplectana chamaeleonis, assembly GCA_029168955.1. Lineage (NCBI taxonomy): Eukaryota > Metazoa > Nematoda > Chromadorea > Rhabditida > Cosmocercidae > Aplectana > Aplectana chamaeleonis. The sequence goes on along the minus strand of JAPDOI010002042.1, from coordinate 54,739 downwards.
AGATCGCAGTCTCATGGCGAGCAGTCAAAAATCATCGACATTCAGAGGACGAAATAAATGCAAATTTAACGAATAAAAACAGTTGAATAATGAAAGCATCACTTCAGTCAATGTTTTTGACTAGATGTGTACATAAATTCGAAGGTTCATTGATTGACATTCAATTTCAAGCTAGCTGATGTTCTTGATATAAGAGGTCATCGATGCCGATGATGTGGAGAGGGCTCGTCCACCATCAAAAGACAAGAAAGTTCAGGTTTCAAATTCGGCCCAAAACAGAGGTTTTTTCGCGATTTTTTCTTATAGGTCCTACTACTCGAGACCCAGGAAAGGATTTGGAGAGAAAAAGACGACAAGCATATTTGATCGCGACCACTGCCTTTAAAGGCTGTGGTCACGATGAAAAACGTTATAGAAAAAACTACAAAAATCAGCTCAGATCAAAAACAGCTGAAAAACTATGAAGGTAGAGCGGTGAAAAACGGGCTAGAATTAGAGTTTTTAGGGCCCAAAGAAGCTGTTTCGTGCACACGTGCACAGCGATGACGAAAAAGATCGCCGTCTCATGCCGAGCAGTCAAAAATCATCGACATTCAGAGGACGAAATAAATGCAAATTTAACGAAGAAAAACAGTTGAACAATGAAAGCATCACTTCAGTCAATGTTTTTGACTAGATGTGCACATGAATCCAAAGCTTCATTGATTGAAATTCAATTTCAAGCCAACTGATGTTCTTGATATAAGAGGTCACCGATGCCGATGATGTGGAGTGGGCTCGTCCACCATCAAAAGACAAGAAAGTTCAGGCTTCAAATTTGGCCCAAAACAGTGGTTTTTTCGCGATTTTTTCTTATAGGTCCTACTACTCGAGACCCAGAAAAGGGTTTAGAGAAAAAAAGACGGCGAGCATATTTGATCGCGACCACTGCCTTTAACAGCGAGAATATCGCTCTTCTGATGTGGCCACCTTGTAGTCCTGACCTAAACCCGATTGAGAACATCTGGGGGATTATCGTTAGGCAGATATACTTTTATAGCATGCAGTATAACAATATCGGTGACCGCAAGAACGCCATTCTGAGAGCTTGGGACAATTCGGACACCTCTCTTCTAAAGAAGCATACGGATAGTATGCCAAATAGCATTTTTGATGTTATTGCTAATCTTGGTGAACCAATCCGTTATTAATCTGTTGTTAACTTTTATTTTTGTAAATAAATTTATCGTTATTCTAAAGTGCCTTTATAATTTTGAAACGGTGTTATTTTAAGTTGCCGAATATTTCATGAGAAAGTGTGACGAAATATTTTTGGAAATAAATTTGCCTTATGTTTTCGACTATGGTGAATCGTATGGAATTGGTCCCAGCTCGAATTTCCTTGATATGCGAGCGAAATCGCCATTTTCTGGGGTGCCGTTATAATTTTGAATGTGTTTTCACTGTATAGGGAACCTTCACCATTCCCCACTCAGGTATCGTAAACAACCTTCACCTATCGGACCACTGTCTCTCCGAGTTTGCAGCACTGAGTGCTGAGACTTCCTCCTGCAGCTCTTGGTTCTTTGCTAGCACCGCAGAGAGCTCGTTCTGGACGTGAAAGCAGGCCACGGCGCAAGGTGTGATACAAGTCAATTTTGGTCTGACCCCCCCCCCCAAGTCACGCGATTTGCTCAGCCCCCCCTGAGAGAAAAATGATGGCGACGACCAAGGGGAGAGATGGGAGGCCCCCACTCCGCGACTTTTACAAGTGAAAAATATATAGACCAAAAAAATGAAAAATTTGTAGTGTAACGAATCTCTTACGTGAACCATAAAAACACGTATTTCCAGGTCAAGACAGCGACGATGACACCAAATGTTTGTTTAGCGACTGAACATTCATTAGTGCCTTGAGGGTACATGGTCTGGTTTCGGGCAAGAATACCACATTTAGTATATGGCTCTTTGTATAAAAAACGCACCCAAAATTTCATGGGCGCAGCTTTAAAGGCAATATTCACGATGATTTTCGTCCCCGTTTTTTTTCACATAAAACAATGCGTTGGTTTCCGAGTGTTACCAAAATTACGAAAAAACAGTCAGAAACGCATTAAAGGCAGCATACACGCTCAAAAATGATATCAATTTCATGGAATGAATCGAAGGTCTGAAGGTGTTAGTATTCAGAAATAACGAAAAAACCAAAAAAAATTCGACTGAAATGAAGATATAACGGTTCGTTCTATATTGGTCCAAAAAAGGACGAGTTGTACCGCATTCGCTGAAATAGCGGAGCTAGCGACAAATTTCTTGGGATAACGACGCTTATGTACTCGTACAGACCTGTCTGGAACGCTTACGCCCTTAGAAGCCTGAAAAATAATCCAAAATGACCGTAATCGAGCATTGCACATTTGTGTTGGAGGGCGGAGCCCGTATCGATGGGCGGAGAAAGGATGATTTTGTGGCTCAATACGGCTCAACTACGGTCATTTTAACTCGTTTTTGACGCTTGCTAGTTCGTGAGGGCTCTTCTAGGGCCTGCACGACCCCACTAATGTAGTTATCTCGACAACTTTTGCGAGCGTGTCTGCTGCCTTTAAAACGTCGTTTCAGTGACATTATTCTATGACATGGACTAGTTGTCCGGCTGGATGAACATGTTCATGGTGATTGTCATCGGTGGGAAATTGGGTCAATCGGAAACAGAAGAGTATTTAATGCAAAGAAGGATTAGTTATGGCTCTAAGGAGAGGACGGAGCAATAGAGAGTAGAGAATTGCTAAGGACGGGTCCACAAAAGATTTCATTGTCACAACAAACACTTCCTGTGATACTTAAAGGCACAGAACACCCAAAAAATTAATTTTCAGATTTTATTCTTATTTTGGAGAGAGTCACACGCTGATCACAGTGGTATCTCTGAAATTGCCCAAGACCCCCTTCGAACAGAGTTAAGGCTCTTCCAAGATGCCAAGATTTTGAGGGTGAAAAATTGGTGGACGAGTTGTCTCAGGCCTGTATTTCTCTTTATTCGCAATCGTTGATCGAGAGCGAGCCAGGATAAGGAGACAGTCCGGCAATGAACTGAAGAACGACGATTTCCTAGGAATTCATCCATCCATCCAGCCGATATCGAGGTCGAAAATCTGGAAGGGGGTCGGGCCTGTGGTAGTGAGCGAAGGGGGTCGGGCCTGTGGTGGTGAGCGAAGGGGGTCGGGCCTGTGGTGGTCGCTTATATCTCGCTTATTTGGAGGAATTGAGACCTCGCATTTGGCACGTGTTATACAGGAGGGGTCTTCTACACAACTACAAGAAAATCTCAAAATTCATATCCGAGGGTGTGCTGTGCCTTTAAGAGGCGGGGTGATACTTGAAGATTTCGTGTACTTCTGGTGCGTTTTTCTCAATTCCTACGTCATTTTGGTTTTACCCGGGGGCCTTTTAATCAATATAGCTAATAATCTCAAAATTGAAGATTATCGTTAACACTGCTTTTAAGCCGAACAGCGCCACATAGGGTAGGCGGAGCTTGTTCTTACGCCTCGAGTGCACATAGGTGCGGTTTAGGACATGAAAACCACATCTAATATGTGGCTTTCCGGACGTGAAAACGCAACCAAAATTTCATGTACGCAGCTTGAAGCCGAAGAGCGCTACATAGGGTAGGGTTCATGAAAAAATGTAGTCCGCGATTGTTGTGAAAAATTTACATTTATCGATTTTTTAATTAGGAGGTTTCGCGTTGCTAAAACGTGCGGAAGACCTAGTCCTGGACTCAAGTAACTAAATTAGCTTTTTTAGCCGGTTCAGGACGGTCTTTGAAGACTCATTTTTAGGTGTAATACAATCGATTGTATCACACCTGAAAATGGGCCTTCAAATACCGTTTTGAACCGGCTAAAAAAACTTAATTAGTTACTAGGGTCCAAGACTAGGTTTTCCGCACGATGTAGCAAAGCGAAACTCCGTAATCAAAAATTCGATAAACGCTTTGTAAATATTTCACAATCGCGGACTTTTTTCATGGACCCCACCCTATGTTGCGAGCGCTTTTCGGCTTGAGGCTGCGTCCATGAAAATTTGGGTGCGTTTTCGAATCCGGAGAGCCATATACTGAATGTGGTTTTCATGTTTTAAACCGAACCTATGTGCCCTCTGGGCATAAAAACATCCTCCGTTCACCCTATGTAGCGGTGTTCGGCTTGAAGCTGCGTCTACGAAATTTTGGTTGCGTTTCCACATCCGGACAGACATATACTAAATGGGGTTTTCATGTCCGAAACCGCACCTATGTACCCTCGGGGCACCGAAAATCTTATGCTTCAAGCGGGTTAGCACCGTGTTTGTGGCCTAACAAGGCGATTTCATGAAGGAAATTGCAAGAGATAACACAGTGAACAATGCTCTTCTCGAACAGTAAACTATCCACCGTTTCCCAGAATTGCGAAAATTTCGACCTTTAGCGGGATCGAGCCTGCGAATCCTAAATTGCCTAAAACTGCTTATTATAGTCAGATTACGGAATTTCAGAACATCTGTGTCATTTCGTTGACAAGATGCTTGTAATGACCTCGATGACATCGTATACTCAACACCAAAGCTGCTGACATATACAGGAGCACTTTGGTGACACACTTCACATAGCCGCGACTCCGCTTCCATGTCGGAATCATTAACGATGGCCATGCAAATGTCGTCTATTGTATTGCATGCTTTCTCCACCAGTCAATTTTCGCCTTTTCTCAGAGGAACGCGGGGTCGTAATGGAGAGCAATAGGCTCTCACCCCGAAGAGCATAGCGAGGGCAGCACGTGGGGAAGAGCTGCTGCTCGAGCAGCACGTTCTGCTTTTGTGCTGCTCTCAGCAGCACGTGCTGCCCTCGTCCTCCATTCGTCGCCTCAGCTGCTGCTCTCGGTTTCGGCCAGCGCAGTGTGGAAACTTTGCTCAAATTGGTTCATTTGGGCAGCTACAAACACAGTCATAATCAGCATTAAGAGTTCTTCACTTTTAAAGGCAGTGTTCACGATAAAAAATGTGGTTCAGTTTCCACTAGGAATGGGTAGTGGAGGGGCACACTGTAACGTTGGCGTCGAAAGAACGCATGAAAACGAGCCAGGAAGAGCCCCAAAACAGTCCGAATTTGCGACTTCCAGCGCAAGGTAAACCCCAAAAGCGCAACACACGCCCACCGACGTGAGCAAATGAATGCTCAAGATCGTGAGATGAGCGATTATTTCCATTCATTAGCCCCGTTTTTCCCTTCATTCTCAATCTCTCTCTTTACTCAGGCAAGCTCGCATACATCGGCTGCAAAAGACGGAAGTTACAAGCCTCGGACAACTCGTCCACCATGTTCCCTTAACTCAATTTTTGAAGAACCATAACTCCGTTCCCAGAAGGTCTTGTACGATTTCAAAGACATCATTAGAATCAGCATGAGCCATTTTCAAGACAGGCAAAAAAACAGAAAAATGATTTCATCGTGAACACTGTCTTTAAGCGTGCACATGCCCTACTCCCGTGCAACTTAGATTTGGAGTTAACGCAACCAATCGATTTCCAGTCATATCACAAGGAATACCTTAAACGCAGCGTTCACGATGATCATCCTCGTTGACTTTCCACAGTGAACTGATAGGCGAGAAGGATCCTAGGCTCCCAGTGTCGAAAGAACGGTAGAAAACGAGCCAGGAGCGGCAAAATAACGGCTGCAAACAAGCGTTGTGGTGCCCCAGATACGCTTGGTGCCCCAGTTCCGCCCCCTCGGAATGAACAAAGAAAGACTCAGATTACAGGAATGATCAAGAAAAGGAACTGCTGATAAGTCAGCTGATCCTTTCATTGCACTGATAGTTATCATCCTTCTAGCGGTCAATTCCTCCACGCTCAAAAATCAACGTAAACAAGAGAGGGCCCATTTTTGCTCAAAAACGTCTTTCGTGTCCTTTTTAAGCATGCCTTGCTATATAGAGCACCAGACCTTCCGTATCCCGTGGAGATATCGGAAGTGAAATTTATCGTGAACACTGCCTTTAAAGGCACAGTCCAAGCTCACGGACGAAATCTGAGATTTCCACATAATTTTGAAGTTGAGCCACCCTATTTAGCACCTGCTAAATGCGAGCTCTCAATTCCTCCGAATATTCGAGATATAGGGGGAAGCCACCCAGGGGCGCCCATACCAGAAAGCCACTTTGGCACGCCCCTTTTCGATCTTTCGAGCTCCACAGTGGAGAGATGAGCAATGGTTTCTTATCTATTTCCCCGTTCTTCTCTTCATTCTCAACTTCTCTCTTTTTCCAGATCGGCACGTATACATCGGCTGCAAATGACGGAAATTAAGAGCCTCGGATCTCGGATAACTCGTCCACCATGCTTCTGTAGAACAATTTTTGAGGGGCCATAACTTCGTTCTTAGAGGGTCTTGTACGATTCCGAAGACATTATTGGAATCAATGTGAGACCGTTTCCAAGATAGGCAGAAAAACAGGAGAACGATTCTGAGGTTGGACTGTGCCTTTAAAGGCAGCGTACGCGCAAAAAACCGTTTTCTTTTTTTTTAATTCTGGCAATTAGGCCTACCAGGTTGTGATATATCGCTGAGAGGCCACCCAAAGCACTCAAGTTTCGGAGAAAAACATGTTTGAAAATTCCGTAGCATCCAGCTTCCCCTTTTCACGTCTGTCCGGTGTGTCTTGTGTATTACACCAATGTCAAAATTTTAAACGTCTGAATTGGTTTAGCCCCTTAACTTTTTGGGTTCCGCAATTCTTTTCGCCCCACTGTTGTCGAAATTTTTCTAAAACAAAAAGTTCTAAATGCTCACGTCTGAACTCGAGAATCTCTCGTACTAAAGAAAATAGACCTATGGAGTTCCGCGGCCCGTCGGACCCTGTCGTGGCGCTTCTGTTCCTCGTGTTAGACAATGCCTTCTCAGACCACGGAGCAGTTTTGACGAGCCTATAGCATTATGAATGCGCGTCACTGAGGTCTCAAGGTCTACTATCTCCACTTGGTTCAAACACTGGAGTGAGAAGTGAACCCCAAATGCGGATTTCCCGCGCGGAAGCTGCCTTTAAAGGCCTACAACGCCCAGAAGATTATTTTCTGGTTTTCATGCTGATCTTGGAAAGGGTCACACTCTGATTACAGTGGTATCTGTGAAATCGTCCGAGACCTCCTATGAACAGAGTTACGGCTTCTTGAAGATGCCTATATTTTAAGGATGAAAAATTGGTGGATAAGTTGTCTTAAGACCGTGTGCTGTGCCTTCCAGGTACAAAACCGCTTGATTGGTGGGGAGGGTGTGGGTGGGGGGGGGATTAGGTGATCTCACCGCGTTTTCTGAGACGAGGCATGACGAATTATCCATGTCGAAATCGTGTAAAGTGTACTGTCGCATATGGGAAAGCTTGCCAGAAGTCTGTATGAAGAAAAAGCAAACCACGGATGAAGTCGTGTATCTTTGCAGCCATCTTCCAGAAAAGACACAGAACGGATATCAAATTGGGGAATAGTTATGTAAGCAAAGAAAGTGTGAGGACTGTTTTATAATTATCGAACGCGTTTGTAGATTTTGGTGGTTGCGTGCCTTCTCCTACACGCTAAACTCTAACCACCAAAACTCTGCTCCAAATCTTTTCTAAGATCCACCAGAAACTTCCTTTTTCATGAGACAGTTTGCGATCGGAAGAAATCAGGGCGCAACTGGCTCTCCTAATCGGTAAGCAGATCATTAAAGGCAGTGTTCACGATGATTCTCGTTTCCAAGTTTTCCACTCAAAACAATGCGTTGGCAACCAAGTGTTACCATAATCACGAAGAAACGGCGAGAAACGCACTAATTCGTCTTATTTCAGTGACATTATTCTATGGCCTGGACTAGTTATCCTATTGGATGAACATGTTCACGGTGGTTGTCACCGGTAAAAAATGGGACTAATCGAAAATGGAAGAATATGTTGGGCAAAACAGTATTAGTTAGGGCCCGAAGGAAAGAACGGAGCAATACAGAATGGAGAATTGCAAAAGACGGGTCCACAAAAGATTTCATTGTCACAACGAACAGTTCCATTGATACTTAAGAGGCGGGCTGATACTTGAGGTTTTCGTGCCCTTCTGGTGCGTTTTTCTCGGTTTTTTTCGTCTTTTCAGTTCTACTCGGGGGCCAAACAATCGATTTAGCGATTAATCTCAAAATCGAAGATTATCGTGAACACTGCCTTTAAATAACAAGGTACTTCGCGCCGCGAAGCGGCGTGGGAACACCCACGCCGCTTCGCGGCGTACTTGTAAGCGTGTATTGTGACGCATAGAATAATCCAATCATTGCGAAACGAGATGTTAATTATTGTCGCTCCTCGAAACTCAATTAAGCCCACAGACTTTCCCTGGCGCGTGACGCACTCCCAGTTGAGTCCCGCACTTTTTCTCGCCGCTTGGCACACTCTCCAATGGGTCACACACACTTTTCTCGGCGGCTCGTGCACTTCCAGTTGGGTCCCACACACTTTTTCCGCCGCTTGGCGCACTCACAATCTGGTACCACACACTTTCCCCGGCGCTGGATGCATTCCTAGTTGTGCCCCACACCTTTTCCATGGCCCGCGGCGCACTCCCAGCCGGGTCCCACACACTTTCCACGGTCCGCGGCGCACTCCCAGTCGGGTCCCACACATTGCCAACGACGCTTGACGCCCTCACAGTGGAATCCAACACACTTCTCCCGGCGCTCAGCGCACTCCTAACTGGATCCCGCACATTCTACGGTCAACGGTCGCCGGTCAACTCTTAGCCGTTTATTATTATGTATGATTGGAAATGCACCGCTATACTTTTTCATGCCTCAGTATTCCGCTGTGGGTGATAATATAAATCCTGAGCTCCATAGAAAAACACTAAAGATTAGGTTGTTCACTCTAGGCTAAAAATAGAGAGCATGTAATAGAGGCATAGAGGCGGAGCAGCATCTGCTCGATAAGCATTTGTGGGTTTTGTATCTACCTCTAAATCTCTACGATCAAGTTCTATTTCTACACTACAGTACTGTATGTGTCGAACACTTTGGAAAATCACGTTCTTACTTTGGAATGCGCTTCCATGACTTCGAACTTTACTCGCATTTTCCAGTGAAACACAATTTTTGGTCTTGTACGAGGACCTGTATTTTTTAATTGCTGAGCAGCAATGGTTTGCCTAAAAATGAACGAAATGGCCAATACCTTTTCTTCACGAAAAACAATGCTCACAAAATTCAAAGCAGACAGTTCTCAAAATTTACTTCGCAATTAATTCAATAATTTTAAACCATTCTGAAAAAGCTCACGACAATAATTCCGAAAGAAGAAAACATTTCATTCAAGCATTGCTTTTTCGAAGGGAAGAAATGATCGCTAAATGATGGATACTCTGATATTTGCGATTCCGTTCGCATTCCTCAAACCAGTGCGAATTTCGGCGATTTAGAAATATTTTGAGGAAGCTTTCATCCTTGGAATATGTGGAAATAACTTTTTTCTCAAAGAAAGCCATAGTTCCTCTTTAAATTCAAGAAAAACAGATTATCGCGTCTAATTCACATCTCTACAGTCACAAAACCGAGTGAAAATAGATTCTTGTTTAAAAAATGAAGAAACTCTCTGTTAAGGAATGTTTATTAGGACACTCACATTCAATACCGACCGAGGTCTGTGTTGAACGGCCCTCGCAAACTCGTGCCAGATACGAGGCAGTCTTGGGTGGGCATGAGACAGTCGGCAATGCCAGCATCATTTCCTCAATCGGTGGCGAAGATCAATTAATGAATATAATCAGGGATGAAACATCCGCTAAGCATATCAACGAGTCTCACTGGGGGCTTTGGTAAGTGGCTGTAGCGCTGCTACTCAACTCGACACATCCCCTGCGAAAGAAAGATTATAAGAAAGAAGAAAAGATCATAAATGAGTAGCAGCAGTTGGGGTCGCAATGAAGAGCAGCAGTTGGGGCCACAAGCAGGAGCAGCAGTTGGAGAGACGACTGGAGCAGCACGTGAGGCCACTATACGAGCAGCAGTTGGGGCAGTGAGCGGAGCAAGAGGACACAGCGTGTTGCTCTGGGCAGCAGTTGGGGGAACGAAAGGAGCTTACACCCCGACGAGTAACTGCGTTAGTAATACCTTCGTGCTGCCTTACTAAGCCGCGAGTATCTGAGAATTCTTGTGAGTTTCTGCTTCATTTTCACATCTCCATTTCATATCCTGTACACCTCGACGTCCCAACTGTCTCATTTGTTTAGCGCAGTTGTTTCGTTCACTCTTCAGCTTCTATCTTGTGGCCGTATTCATGAAACATTCCGAGCCTCCCGGGAAGGTACAAAGTCCACCCGCTGTTGGACGAGTTTCCGATGTTGCACCTTCCTGGGTACCCGGCAGGTAGACAGTAAGGCTCCTGGCTACCTGGCGGATAGACGGGAGGGTTTCTAGCCACCTGGCGGGTGGACGGAGAGGATTGCGACTGCCTGCTACGTCGATCTTGTGTTTCAGAACGTGATCAATATGTTGCTGGCAGGCAGCACGCGCTCTACCCGTCCACCCGCACAATCAAGGTCGGGCATGATGTGCCCGCCGGAATGCATTGATAGTGAAGGTGAGACACAGCAGCCTCCTACTCGACGGTTTCCTCTTCGTCCCCACCCATGCCTGTCTCCCCTCTGACAGGTGGCGAAGAGGGGCCGCCACTATGGAGATTTCGACGGGGGCGGCACAAAACTGGCTGCCATACGCCGGGCGCGGGAAGGTGACGCCCCCTTCCTGCGCCCGCCGTTTCATGAATACGGCCACTGATCTCCTGTCTCATTTCGCCCTCTAAGTTTGATCTCCAGTATTATTTCGATATCTTTTCCTGATCTCATTTTGCCGTCTCAATCGGCCGCCACTTTTCATACTAACGGTATGGCTCTCAACCCCCACCCGTTCATATTGGTTTGTAGTTGGTTGAAAGTCCGACCCCCCCTACCGAGCGTCGACGGCTCCGACCCCCCCCCTCTGTGATACATCACACCTCACGCCGATCCCTGCGTGAAAGACATGGACAAACAGAGTCTTTCAATATTCAGGGGCCTTCTTGTCCGCCTGCAGTTGTTCGAGCGCCATCTCGATTGCATTCGGCGACTGTGAACTTCCATCCTTGCCTTCTTTGACCGATTGCCTCCTGGTCACCATCTGGAAAGGGACAGCGGCAGCGGCGGGCATCATATTAGGTGCACAGAGAAGGTATAGGCCGAAATTCACCTGTCATGGTGGCCTTTTTAAAGTTGATGTTGAAATTACAGAACCCGCCACACGGTTCCTCGCCTGTGGAGCCCAATCGAAGACGTTCGGCTAGCTTCCAACAACTCTCATGTGAACAGCAGTAGTAGCGGAACACACAAGCTGACCATCGGCTCGATACCAGACCTTCAGATATTGAATCTGAGGAGATAAATTGTCTAAGTTTGATCTGTAGTCAATAGACAGTACACATTGCCATTTATCCTGCTAGTAATCCCGATCTATTTTGTTGAGTGTTTTTTTTCTCGCCTTCTCCAGCTCTTTTGTAATCTCATGTTACACGAGAAGACAAGCCATACATTGCATTAGGCTTGAAATCTTGTCTGAATGATTTGTTTTTACCCTCTCGGCAACCTCCTTTGAGGTGTAATTTACTACCACTTACATTTATGTGTTTCAATCTTGGAATAATAAAACTACTAATTGATTTTATGTGCAAACAATGCAATGCAAACAGCACTCAGCAATAGGCCACACCCATTCGTTGGTCTCCTCGGTCCGTGTCAGGCGAAAGCGAGAAAACGCGCTGCAGTGCTACACTGCAACATTGACGCGCGCATTGGGCGAAAATATGAGGGGACACAGAAGAACTCAGAACGTCGTAGGCCGCGCCACCGTACCCACCACTGAGCTAGGCGGGTCCCCCTGCGCGCCTGGCGCTCTTCAGGTCCCCGGCTCAGCCCTATGGGCGCGACGACCGGACATCCTAGCAGAAAGGGCGCGGGGCCCGGGCGATTTATACTATTAATGAATCAGCCCTCGCCTTTTCCCTCCCAGAAGAGGGAGACTCGATGGTTTTCGATTCCTCCAACTTGGGAAAATGATTTATTATTTAAATGACGCCCTCAATTTTGTAGTACTCAGCAAAATATATAAATTTTTCATTTCACAACCCAGCAATACATTTCTTAGTCAAAACAAAAAATCGTAATGTTATTCCCTAGCGCTCTAATCTTCACATCTTCACCGGTTTTGAAAACACGTGAACAGAAATACACGTAGATCAAGACACACGCAGAACGAAAAATTCCTTCTAGGGAAGGCACACATAACAACTAAATCGAAAAATTCGCTTACTAAAATAATCATATGTGCTTGCAGCGTGGAGTCCAACTCTTTACGAAAACGCAATTAACACAATTTCAAGAATTTCGCCTCCAAAAAGGCCGTTTTCGTGTTTTCAACCGCTCTTTTACTCGATCATTTCCACATAACTACGCCGCTCCCATTCTGCAAAAAACAGCATTCGCAACACCAATAACGAGGGAATCCTTCACACGGAAAAAAATTATCAGGAACCGCCTCATTCGTTCGCGCCGTAGTCGCAATCTTCATCGTAGTGCGCATCCTCCACTTCCTCGTAGCGCACATCTTCTATTTCTTCGTTTTCCACTGTCTTCTGTCCTGCGCTTTGCACGTTTTGACCATAATGCTGAGAAAGAATTCAAATTGATTGCATAATTACGACAAAAATCAACAAAAATAAATAGAAAACTAATCTTTTAACAAACCTGCACTTCTTGGGATCCATTTCTGCATCCTCCTTCGCCTAGAAATCTCGCGCCACGGACATCGCGCCTGAAAATTATATGATTCAAATATTTAAAAAAATCCCTTTTCATAATACAAAAACTGATAGGAATCGCTTCCATACTCCTCAGCTCCAACTTCGTGCACCCTCTTCTTCTGTCCGAAATAGCGCCGGACGCCTTCGTCGGAAGCTTGTCTTTCGGCCATAGAAATTCTATAAATAGTAATATAATGTAGTTCACCAAAACTTACACATCTACTGATGAAGCAAAAGCGGTCGGCTGAAGATCAAAATGCATGAAACTCATGGCAGCTCAAGCGCTCTCGCTCAACCGAAAGTGAACGTCTGGCACTGAGTTTCATGCATATTGATCTTCAGCCGATCACATCTGCTTTGTCAGTAGATGATCAATTTTTTGTGGAATAGATCATATCATGGAACAGGGGCTGTCTACACACCGCGAAAGGAGTTGTCCCGTTTTTGCAGTCACGCCACTCAACGCGAGCGAAGTGGTCCCGAGTGAAAAACAGCCGCAAAAAGCGGGACAACTCCTCCCTCGGTGTGTAGACAGTCCCTGTCCCTCATATGATCGTGTGAAAGAAGAATAAATAAATTGACTGAGTAGATTTTCGGTAGTTTCTAGCTCGTCAAAAATTTATGGATACGTATTCGATGTTAGTTTTCGCTCAACCATTTTGATTTCTGTGCCACATAGTTAGTAACTCTTTCAGTGATGAAAATTAATGTATTCATATATAATACACCTTACATGAATGTCGTTATTCATGAAGTGCGCACTCTAATGTGCATATTCTATGACGCCATTCGTTGAGACATGTCACAAAATTATGTAATAGATGAAAACTAGTGTATCGTTGGTGTCTCATAGGGAGATAGCCGCGCTCAGCAGTTGGACGCAAAATCGCTCGATAAACAGACACTCTCCCTTCGCTTTCCCGCCCGCAATTTTTACCGCCAAGAAGCGTCGCGGCGATCCCTCATCCAGTGATTGACGATAATAGATATGAAGCTACACAGAAAAACCAGGAGCAGCTTGGGACGAGGGAAACGCCCACTCCCCGCTCATCGGCATTTGCAGCAGCTGCTCTCGGTATACGGGAGCAGCTGCTGGAAACTCTCTCGCGGTCTGTGATTGGTCGGGGGCGTGTCCGCGAAAATTGGACCAATGAGGTTTGTGGCCGGGCAGCTGCTGCTAGGATGCAGGTTTTCTTAGTGGAAACGTTAGCGCTCCCAAGCTGCTGCAGATTTGAAGCACCTTCTTAGCTCCGCCCCTGCTCCACTGTCATTGGCTCGAATTGTTATGCTGCCGACCTGCTCGGTGGAAGAGTGCTGCGCTTGCAGCTACACCGAGCAGCTTAGGACTATCATGACAGCGGCTGCCCGAGTAGAGGTGGGACCTGACAGAAACGGGCCAATCACGAACGATTATGCGAGTACTCGTGCAGCTGCTAGGCCTTCGTGCTCGGGCAGCTGCTGCAGTCAATTGAGTGATTGCGCTATCGATCCACTCGCAATGCCACGCAGTAAAGTGAGGACCGAATATTCGAGTTCGAATAAATATTCGAATTTTTCAAACGAATTTTTATTCGAACATTCAAATATTCGAAAAGTGTGAATATTCGAACATTATTCGAGTTCGACTATTCGCAAAAGTTGAAAATTCGAACATTATTCGAACTCGACTATTCCCAAAAGGTGAATATTCGAACATTATTCAAATTCAATTATTCGCAGAGGTGAAAATTCGAACGTTATTCGAATTTGAATACCCGAGCTGATTCATCAAAAAAATATGAAAATCAGCTCTGATGTATGAAGGAATCGACATACCTTTCAAGATTTATGTCATTTTCTTCACTAATCCATTGTTTCATTTTTCCCAACGAAAAAAAAGCTAAATTTTTTCCCCACACCGTCTGATGAGGCTACTAGGGCGGTTCTAACAGGGAGAGCCACATGGCAATCGCACTTGGCCACTCCCATTTTTTCACGCCGCTGCGCAATGATAACACCAACCATAGCTTCGTTAGGTGGAGCCATGTACTCCACCAACCTTCACCTCTGGGCAGGTGAAGGGGGAACCTCCATCACTGGGAAAACCGGTGACAACCCGTGAAACGCCCCGAAAAAGAATGAAAGTGACCCAACACTCATGCAAGTCATTTTCAAGATTGGGTGGGTGTCACTGCCGGTTTTTCGTCCATAACTTTTTTGTGCTTGGAGATAGAATTCTGCGTCAACTTCAGCTTCCAGTTTGGAAAAATATTTTCTCGATCCTTCAGCCTAATTCATTTTACGAAACACCGGTTTTTCGCCTTTACCTCTTGAACCTGGTGAGGGTTGTTTTTGAAATCTACGTAAAATTCTGCGTCGAATGATATATCGGGTTCCTGACTAGGCTCGCTCAATAACCCAGCCAGGTCGGTGGAGCCGAGCCCCGTTGTTGGCTCCAGCATAACTCTGCTCCTCTCATTTGAACCATAGTGGCGAAAGCACCCTATGGAGATAACTATGGAGTTCGGCTCCGTCAATCTGGCTGGCTTATGGGGCAAGCAAAGTTAGTTAGGCTCCTCGAATAAGCAAGCTCCTTAGGCTAAGTTAGAGCGGAAAAGTTGATTTTGTAGTATTCTTTGCGTTGTAGCCCGTACAGGTTTAGAGATGAGTCGTGCCTTATTAATTTCAATTGTAGGTGGAAATAAAGCTTTAGAAGAAGAATTCAACTTGTTATTACCGCTCACTTCGTAGTTGCGCGATATTGCTATGGAAGCTTAAAGGCAGCGTTCACGACAATCATCCTCTTTGACTTTCCACAGTGAAATGATGAGCGAGAAGGATCTTAGGCTCCCAGTGTCGAAAGAACGGTAGAAAACGAGCCAGGGGCGGCAAAATAACGGCTGCAAACAAGCGTTTTGGTGCCCCAGACACGCCTGGTGCCCCAGATCCGACCCCTCGAAATGAACAAATGAAGACTCAGATTACAGGAATGATCAAGTGAAGGAAGTAATGATAAGTGAGCTGATCGCTTCATTGCACTGATAGTAATCATCCTTCTAGCGGTCAATTCCTCCACGCTCAAAAATCAACGTAAACAAGAGAGGGCCCATTTTCGCTAAAAACGCGTCTTTCGTGTCCTTTTTAGGCATGCCTTGCTACATAGGTCACCAGACCTTCTGTAAACCGTGGAGATATTGGAAGTAAAATTTATCGTGAACACTGCCTTTAAATTATTCGTCATTCGAATTTCGAATATTGGTTCGTTCGAAATGAAAAATGAACGAATTTATTCGAAATTCGTTTGTTCGAGATAAGAAATGGACAAATTTATTCGAAATTCGTTCGTTCGAAATAAAAAATGAAAAAAATTTATTCGAAATTCGTTCGTTCGAAATAAAAAATGAACAAATTTATTCGAAATTCTTTCGTTCGGAATAAAAAATGAACGAATTTATTCGAAATTGGTTCGTTCGAAATGAACAGTGAACGAATTAATTCAAAACTCGTTCGTTAGGTCTCTTTTCAAAAAATCCTCACTCTACCACGCAGCTCACCCATTTCGTCTCCAACAGCCGCGTGTGGGGATGTTCGTCTTTCCTTTTAACAAATTTACTGAATTTTTCTCTACTGCACTGTATTCCGATTCTGTTTGCGGAGAATCCCCATCCGCTCCCAGCTTTCATGAGCACGGTACACTACACCCGTGAACTTCAGCGCTTCAAAAACGTAGGGTTATGAGGTTGGAAGGGGTGAAAGATAAGGATCCGCCATCAGTTCTCACCGGTCATCTAGCACTTTTGTATAGAATGCTGATGCGACTGTCAAGCGGCATGAAAAACAGTTACTGCAAAAACTCCACATACAGAAAAACTTCGAAAATGACTGTGGCGAGGCCCCCTTCGAGCAAAAATTGGCCCTCTCTTGTTTACGTTGATTTTTGAGCGTGGAGGAATTGACCGCTAGATGGATGATACCTATCAGTGCAATGAAGCAAACAGCTCACTTATCAGCACTTCCTTCACTTGATCATTCCTGTAATCTGAGTCTTCATTTGTTCATTCCGAGAGAGCGGATCTGGGGCCCAGGCTGTCTGGGGCACCAAAACGCTTGTTTGCAGCCGTTATTTTGCCGCTCCTGGCTCGTTTTCTACCGTTCTTTCGAAACTGGGAGCCTAAGATCCTTCTCGCCTATCATTTCACTGTGGAAAGTCAACGAGGACGATCATCGTGAACGCTGCCTTTGAGATGCTTCCTTTTCACCTCTTGTAGAGCTTTCTAAACAATTTCAAGTCATTCTTCAAATTTTAGGTTCAGTACTATTGTTCCCGTCCCCGAGAATCCGAAATACGGTCCGCAAGTGCAGACTACGGCCTTTACCCTCTATAAAACGTCGAAATTCACATCATTCAAGCGCGAGCGGCGCGCGCGACGCCTGGGCTTCCGTCTGCCCTGCGCTCTCTCACTGTCTCTAACCTCTGCTCCGCACCAGCACGCGTAGGAACCATGTGAATCTCGCCGTTTTATAGCCTGTACATCACGGGTGATCATGCTTAAAGAAAGGGGAATCGTACCGGGACCGTGTGGTCCCAGCGCAATTATTATCGTATTGCGTGATGCGAAGCCGTTGTCCCCAAACGCGGAACGCGACTTTACTCAGAGAACGACAGTACTTTGGGGCCTCCTAAACAGGTAGCAGCAACCGATTATCCATATGTGTTTCATCACGTTGGTTGCCAGTGGACAGGTCATGACTCGTTCGGCTATGAGTACAGCTTTTTTTTCTTTGCCCAAACCATAAAGCGCTCTGCAGAGTAGCACCTCAACGAGTCTCGACGCGTTGGGGAAATTATGTAGAATGGGGGACGCTAAGCAGCGGACGAGGTCGGCATCGTGTGTGCGACAGTGACGCGGATACCTCGCAGTGTTTTTGTCGCTGCAAGAGCAGCGTTTTTCCGAGCGACGCCGTCAGCGAGCGGCGGCGGAAAATGGTCTCAACCTTCTCCATTGCTGGCGAGGAATGCTGCTGTCAATCGAGATTTCTCTATAAATCCGATATTTTGAAGACCTGCTGTTTTACTCCAACTTTGGTTTTTCGATTTTTAGTTTTACTAGTTTTTTGTTCCAACGTGTGACTGTTGTAATTTATGCGACTACCGCAGACCGTCTGCTAATTTCGATACCTCGAAATCTATATTTTAATGCATATTCACTTTACTGAACACAAATTCCAAGTCTACATTGCAGCTCTCTGAGCGTATCATTTTTTAGAAGATGTTTTCAGGCATTTGTTATTTTTTATTTTTGGCGGTTTGTTATTTTATTCTGTTTCCAGTTACTTTTTGTTGTCTTTTGCATAACGTGGGCTTGTTCCGCGTCCCGAATAAATAAATAAAATAAAATTTCCTGAACTCTTGAAGCACATCAAAGCAGTTAAAGCTACTCAGAGCTAAATGTGATGTTGAATGAATGAGGGCATACATATCGGTAAAAAAGCGACGCTGGCGACATCGCTGCGATCCCGCGAAGCCTTCGCGCCCAATTTAGCGTCAGGTTTGGAGGACGCCCAGGCCTCTCGCTCGGCGGCGTGCTGCCGGTCGTCGCAACACTGCACAGCCGTTGAGTGAAGACGAACTGCAGTTAGCCCAACGCGTGCTAAATACGCACAAATTTGGGACGTGGAAACATGATGAAACGGCTTGTTCCTCGAATCCACAGCTCAAAATGCGTGGCTGCCCTCTCATCACTGCGGCGCGCCTTACAGCGGGGATCCACGCCACCGTGAGCTGTGGATTCGATCAACAAGCCGACGAAACTGGTAGAACACATCCGAACACGCATGGATAAACGATCGCTGCTGCCCGTTTAGGTTTTCTGCCATACTCGTTCTGTTATAGACTGGAGAGCCGGGGAGCTGGTCAAAAATCGGGGTAGGCGCGGATCACCCCACCAGAAGATCGAGATTCGAGGAGATCAAGAGTGTCCGGATGGAATCGGATCACGTCCTACGTAGGGCGCTAGCCCGCTCATTGTATGTTAATTTTCTTTGTACTATGCTGTTCAAACCTTCAAATTTGAAACCCTTGTTTTAGAGCCGACATCCTCCAGTACGTCATAAACGAAGGGCACCTCGTACCGCGCCAGGTGGGTTGATTTTCACTTCTCCAGAATAAATCTCGAATTGAATAACCGATTCCATTTCAGAAGCGCCCTTTTATGGAGAACAACTGAATCAGGACGGCCGCGTTGGAGTGATGGTGCCGCTGGAGCATCTTGTTTTCGATTTGTGAATGTATTCTTGTTGTTTAGTTTTTTATCTCATTGCAATCTCTTCTTCGTGGGAGAGTGAGAGCAGCAGTGAAGTTTAGTAGGAAGGCAGATCAGGTAAAGGTGTAGAGAAAGGCAGAGAGGGAAGAGTTGAGAAGGCGTTGTAATTAATTGCATGCATATCGACCACCGGTTGCTATCAAGAAAAACAAGTCATAACAGATCTGCTGATAGCACTCGGGGATCAGTATATAATCGACTCATTACAACAGGACTGGTATTCTATATGTCATACTTCTGCTGATCTTGGTCTTTTGATCTCTATGAGCATGGCTCATGTCTGCGAGAGAGTGCCGTTGGGTAAGAGGCTGAGAGGAGGGGACGGAAGGTGAGAAGAGAACAGAGGGAGAGGAGCTTGGTTAGGATTAGATACGGTGAGAAGGATCCATATGCTCCTCATGTGTTTTATATGTTTTATAGTGATTGTTGTTATTTTGTTTTTGTTAGAAACTGGTTTTTTTTGTTTGTCCCAAGATGGATCTTATTAGTGTTCCAAGAGTATTTCCATTATTCCCTTTGTCGATGTTGCTTTTCTTTGCGAAAAGTAAATCTGCATACCGTAAAACCGTCCAGTACAGAATCTCATTGTACGAGCGATGACTCCGTAAAGCTGCCGTCTACGGAAGCGCTGAATTTTCCCATGGTGGTCTAACAGCACTGGGGCCCTATGCACATCTCTCCCCGCGCCCCGCCGGGGACGCGCGGGGATCCCCGGCTCTCATTTTCGGCATGCACATCTCTCCCCGCGTTTTTCACGGGGACGACCGCGACGCACGTCGCAAGCGTTTTCGTCCCCTCAGTAAGAGCTAGGGGGACGGGCACAT
Organism: Aplectana chamaeleonis; assembly: GCA_029168955.1. Classification (NCBI taxonomy): domain Eukaryota; kingdom Metazoa; phylum Nematoda; class Chromadorea; order Rhabditida; family Cosmocercidae; genus Aplectana; species Aplectana chamaeleonis. Next base: position 34,753 of record JAPDOI010002042.1, on the reverse strand, counting down.
TGGAGCAGTATTTGGAAAATGGAGCGAGCTTTTCTCAGCCGTCGGCCTAAAATTAGTATTGCTTGCATAGAGAGGAGAAACTCTGGTGATTATTCATTGCCATACTCTAACTAATTACGATAATGAGTTTTTGAGCAATATCCCATGTATTTATAAGAAAGCGCAAATCTTTCTTAACTGTTAGATTCGATCCATTTCAATTTTTTGTGGTTTTCTTAATGATAATCACTGCGTATAAACTAACTTTAGTGTCACATTTTAGTCGCTTCCACTTCTTTTTCGACTGGAATAGATTATAAATGTGGTTGTAAAGGATGTCATATACGCTTTGATTAAGCGTTCGTCATTGATATACACGAACATGGCCGTTTCCTCTCTCCAAGTTATTTTGCAAGCCTTTTTCAACCCAGTTAGTCGCTTCGTAAGCTTTTTCAGAGTGGAACGCGGAAAAAAATTTCAAGTGCATTTTTTTGGCTTCAAACTCACAGGTGAATATTGTAGGGTCCCAAAGTGTATACTTCAAATCATAGTAGGAAAGTATAATGTTCGCATGCCGTTTACTTGAAATTCATGTTAAGAAAAATAGGTGATTCTCGTACAATTTCAGAGATAATGGACCTTCTAGACATCTTGGAGTTAAACGACCGATACAGGGAAGGGTGCCGCGAGTATTTCGAGATCGCAATTGTCCATATGACGTACTTAGCGACACGGAATTCCGAGAGGACTACAGATTCACTCGCCCCGTTTTCTACAGGATCTGCAACATGGTCACCGATGACCTGCAGCATGCCTACAAGGGTGGATATCACAGTGGCCGACCAAGTCTCCATCGCTATCCACCTGCTAGGAAGAAATGTCATGCAGGCGGATTCTGCAAGATTGGCGAGTTGCCACCAGACTACAGTTTCCAGGATTCTGTATAATTTCTGTAAGGCCATTAACCGACGAGCCCCCGGCTACATTCGCTGGCCTGTAGGTGAAGAATGCGCCGAGATAAGGCGCGCTTTTTACAGACGACACAGGATTCCCGGGATCGTCGGGGTTATCGATGGCACCCACAGTCGTATTCAACGGCCACATAGCGACGAGGAAGACTATGTGTGCAGAAAGGGATACCACAGCCTTAACGCCGGAATGGTCGTCGATTTTGACTATAAAGTGCGCTGGGTGAGCGCCCAATGGCCCGGATCAGCACATGACTCTCGGGTTTTCAAAACGTCGCAGCTCTACGCCCAACTCAAACGCGGAGAATTGGAAGGTACCATCGTGGGCGACTCCGCCTACGCACTGGAGACGTTCCTGCTTGAGCCTCTCAGAACTCCGACGACAGACCGAGGTTACAGTTTCAAGTTCCTATTCTCAACTGCAACATGCTCATCTTTCTTACAGAAAAGGCCTACAACAGAGCCATATGCTGTGCGCGGGCAAAGGTAGAGCAGTCGTTCGGAGTTCTGAAGAGGCAATGCCACATTCTTCACGGAGAATGCAGGTGAGCATAGCCTATAGCGATCTTATTGGTAGAGAATACAACGGAAAATGAAATCAACTATTTCGAGGTACTCGCCCCAGCGCACTGCCGACATAATAGTCACCTGTTGCGTGCTCAGGAACATCGCCATAGATGGTAGGGAGCCCCCCGACTACGACGAGTATGTTGGTGAAGATCGCCAGGATGGTGAAGTACCCGTGGACGAAAACGACGAAGCAGCGCTTGAGTGCACCAGAAACGCCATCGCCTTCCAGCAGGACTTTATCGCCCGCAATTCCTGATTTGTTGTCTGTAGCGCACACTATTTTGGCAGAATATTTTAACTTCATTCATCATTATGAACATTCACTTTATGAGAAACGATAACAGGATCAGTCTTAAAGCTTGATCGGGATCGACCAAAGATTGACTCAGGAGAGAGGTACAAAAAACCGGTGTGAAACTCATAAATCTGTAACAAAAGCAACAGATTAGAGCAGAGCAACCTGTAGCATCGAACAGCTATAACAAATTGATAATATAGAATCATAACGCGGCAGCATTTTGTGCAGCTAATCTTTCATCCATTTGAGCTTCCTATTCCAGTACTCTATCTGTAAGTCGAACACTTCATTTCGATTTTTCAAGCCGTCCCACTTCAGGAGCAGGTTTTCCATTTCCTGTTTGAGAAGAGCGGCACCAGAAAAGGTCATCCTCTTCTTAATTGGTTCCGATGACGATGGCGAACGAGTCCGCGTTGGCTCATTACTGGATGTGGGAGCGAGCCGACGGCGTGGTGTGCTTGATTCGACGACCGACGGGGGACGCGTGCAGCTTGCAGATGGCGGCTCAGATGGAAGAAGAGGCTTGGCGAGAGATGTTACGGAGCAAGACGAGAGAGTGGACGGTGGCCCCTGAAATCCTGAAATCAGTAATTTCAACGCATGCTTACTGTGCTTATCTGGGCCCAATTCCGATTCGCAATTGCGTCTCGACACGCTTTGCGGCCGCACGCGCTTGAGTCGGTCGAGTTTCCAGCGCCAAAGCCGACTCGATGGGGCTTTTTAATACAGTTTTCTTCAACTTTTCTTAGTTTCCAGCTTCCAGACCCCACCTAGTGTCAACAGATCGACTGCTGCGGCGCTGGAAACTCTTCCGACTTGGGAGCGTGCGGCCGCGAAACGTGTCGAGACGCAATTGCGGACCGGAATTCGGCCCAGAGAAGCACAGTAATGCACAATTCAGAAAGAACTAACAAATGCTCACATCACGCAAACAGCTTGCAGACCGCGGTCCGGATGGAAGAGACTTGGCGACAGACGTTACGGAGCAAGACGAGAGAGTGGGCGGTGGCCGCGTAACCTGGAATCAGTAATTTCAATGCATGCATAATGCACTATTCAGAAATATCTAACAAATGCTCACGTCAAGCGAACGGCTTGCAGAAGGCGGTCCAGATGGAGGAGGAGGCTTGGCGAGAGACGCGGTGGCGCAAGACGAGACAGTGGATTGTGGCCGCGTAACCTGAAATCACTAATTTCAACGCATGCGTAATGCACTACTCAAATAGAACTAAAAAGTGCTCACATCAAATCCTCTATGTCCAATCTCAGCTCCGCCACGGATTCCAGACATTCTGGGTTTGTTTACAGAGCTTCATACGCTGCCATTTGAAGCCTTGTTAGCTTGGGGATACTAGCCTTTACGCCTCCAGTCCTTCCTCCTGCACTTTTCTGAAAAAAAATCAATTACAAGTAAGGAGGCAGAGAAAAAACGGAATGAAGGCTTACCACAGCATTGCCATATTTCTTTAGAATCCTTATCTCATATCGAATTTTTTGGTCCAACTGTTTGGGGGTTCTTCGCGCAACCCCCTATGGCGTTCACTTCGTCGCACAGTTCCGCAAGAAAAGTTTTTTTGGCCTGAAAATACATCTCTTTGATAATAATAGTCTCGCAGAGCATCATATATAGGACCTACCCCGGCTCCTTGGCGGGAAGCACCGTCCATGCTGTAGTGGTAGATGCTATAGTTGTTTATGTACTTGTTCAGTAATAAAGCATTTTCCTCGGGATCGAATCCCACAGAAGGTGAAGATTTCTCTTTCTGAAAAAAATGATTCTCTGTGGGAACTCACAGCGGTCACAAAATGAGAACATGAGAACTCACAGCGATCACAACATTATCGCGCTGAGTGTCCGACTGAAGCTCTTGATACATCACATGCTGCTCGTTTATCGCATCCTTATAAATCGTAGTGGTTACATCACCATCATAAGTCGGCTCTTCGTCGAGATCTAACTCCAGGTCCGACAATTCGATCTCCTCGCTGTCTATGTACATCGTTTACCTCTGTAAATGAACACATATAGAATTGTGTAGGTGTGTGTGTGTGTGTGTGTATGTGTGTGTGTGTGTGTGTGTGTGTGTGTGTGTGTGTGTGTGTGTGTGTGTGTGTGTGTGTGTGTGTGTGTGTGTGTGTGTGTGTGTGTGTGTGTGTGTGTGTGTGTGTGTGTGTGTGTGTGTGTGTGTGTGTGTGTGTGTGTGTGTGTGTGTGTGTGTGTGTGTGTGTGTGTGTGTGTGTGTGTGTGTGTGTGTGTGTGTGTGTGTGTGTGTGTTTCATTTCATTTATTATAATTATATTGGATCCTGAATATTTCTTCCCTCTAGGATAGCTGGGATAGTGGCGAATGATGTTATGCAGCACACTCCCCCCCCTTGCTTTCGGATCTTGTGAGCTAAATTGATGATAGAAACTGCAAAACGTGCCGGTGTGTGATCCGTTAGTGACGCAATCAAATCGTTGTTCTCGAAATCGCTGTCCGTGGTGAACACAATAAAGTCCGGCGAGGAAGATCTTCGTTGACGCGGAGTCTGAAACGAAGCGAAACACGAGCATGTAGTGTATCAAAAAGTTATTATCAATAATGCTTGGAAAGAAAACAAAGAAAAGTGGGAAAATCGCGGATTAGCTGATGGCGGGTAAATTCATCCAGAAATGATGAAGTTACAAAGAACCCCAAAAATGGCCAAGGAATGGATTTTCAAACGAGCCGGTTGAAATGGGCACTCTATATTAATCCATAAAAATCACTTCAAATTCATTAGGAAATGTCATTGACCAATACTTGAATCTGGAATGGCCCCGTCAACTTGTACTGCTCCCAAATTGATCACCGAAATTTCATCCCGAGAAAGAGAATATGTATGAGTTAAACCTTTCCTAACTGTCCAAACAAGGTCGAGTCCCAGAGTGAGCAAAAGAATGCCTACGAAAAAAGTTGAGAACGACAGCGAAGAAACCCAGAGGCAGAATTTTCAGAGAATCAGGCAAAAGTTGACATGAAATTCCCACAAAACTGCCTAGTCCAGCGGTGAATATTGATGGGTTAACAGAGAATTTCACTAAAACTATTGCGAAAGAGGATAATGAGAGAAGAATAAGAAGTTAGACACGCTACAAGAGGAGAAAAATGAAAAAAAAAGCTCTCAAAAATAAAATTGCTAAGGGAGCGGGTGATATCGAGCGCCATTCCGATTTGAATACTCTGCGTCCCTACCCGCTCTCTCGTCTGCCTCCTCGGGGTGAATCCCCGCCGTCTCCCTGTGAGATGTGCATGCAGTGTCATCCCCGCGTCACTCCGGCAGGGACTCGCCCCGGCGGGAGACTGAAGGGAGAAATCCACTCGGGGGAGAGATGAGCATACGGCACCTGATATAAGTCCAATAACGCATTCCCGTCTAACGTTGAATGTTTCTCTCTTCAGAGACTTTTTTGAGTCTTGGCTGACTTTCGTAAAGATTTTGTTTGTCTGCTGCCCACTAGTAGTCTCTGGCAAGCTCATTTAGCCCATGATTATGTTTGACATTGAGTGGGCATCACCAGCTAGCTGCATGTTCAATTAGGCTTCTGTCCTTGCTATTAGACCACTTTAAGGATGGAGACAGTGGCGCCACGAAGGCTACTCCCTCAGACAATAGCAGGCCCCGGGCGCAACCTTCTCCGCCTTTCTCCGCCCACTGCAACCGAAACGCAGAGCAGTTGATATTCGAACTTGCGGTGCGTTTCGGTTGTGATTGCAACGTGCAGTGCGTTCAAGTTGCTCTCCGGGCCACATGCGTTGACTGACGCGCGCATTTCGAAATTGGATGAATCAATTGAAACAAGGAAGAGCATCTGGGTTTCCTGCGATTTTTGAGCGGGATTCTAATTGTTTCTGTTGTGGGGCTTGTAATTGAATTACTTTGCTTCATTTGTGCTCAATATTCGACCATCCTAGAATTCACTATATTCTTCATATTTGTGCAATATTAAGACTGCATTCAAAAAATGAAACGTTAACATGACTTTTCGAACGCATTTTGCAAATATTCATGGAGGGAATAGTTTTCATTGTTAGCTTTGAATCGTTCAACGAGATCATTAGAAGGACTGAGAAAGGGCGGTTGTTATCAATACCTAATAATTTCAGGGAAATATACCTAATAGTTGGAGAAAATCAGGTGAAATCAGAAGATTAATGGGTGAAGTTGTGAGGGAAATTGTGACGGAATCAGAATTCTAAGCAGGGGAATGTATATTAAGCTTAAAGGTATTTCATAATCAGCACAAGCTTAGAAAAGGGACAATTAAGGGTCATATATATCCAAGGAAATTCAGTAGGGTGGGGTAATTCGGTGAATGTGTGGAAATCGTTGGATTCTTCCTTGAAAAATTGATTATCTAAGATGGGTGCGATAATCGATCAGCGAAGCGTCTGAACCACTTCGAGGTACCGATTTTCGCAACTGTGTTGCTTAAATCGGTTTATAGCAAGCGCACGGGGCGCAACCATCTACGCTGTATGATATACTGTGACGTCATGAGCCGACAGTTGCGCTCAGGGCGCTGCGTGAATCAATCTCGTCGGTAGCACCCGGAGAGCAACGTATGCGGCCTGGATAACAACATATGTGGCGCGGAAATTGCCAAATTTGTCACCCTGAGCGCAACATGGACGCGGCTCCGGGTGCATTCGGGGTGGGCTCAAGGCCTGCTATTGCCTGACCCTGTAGCTGTTCCCGTCCTATGGTAGCCACAGTACTCAGAAAAATGAGAGTGACTTACTTTACACTATAAAGTAACTTACTACTGTTGTTGCAAAGAGTCGCATGCATACTTATCTCCGATTGGCTTTCCTTTTTCTAAGTACTGATGTTACTGCGGGAGCTGTTGCTGCAGCTTCTAGGGAGCACTTGCCGAGATGTCGTGCCGTGGCAGTGTGAAGGAAAGAAGACCACCTCCGTACAAACCGACGTCAACCCCTCCGCGTGGAGGGTTTTTGTCATGGGAGAGATGCTAGCTGGGCGCAGCTCTCCTAAGGATTCTACTACAAACGGCCGGCATCGAGAAGAATCCAGGACCCGCTCAGGAGTACCTATGCGCCACATGCAGCGGGAAGGTCACCTGGTTTGGGATAAGTGTCTAATGTTTTGGATGTCAGAGGTGGGTGCATCTCTCCCGTTCGGGTCTCAGTTCTGTGAGGCATCACGATCCTTCCTACCTTTGTGTTCTGTGCTCTGCCCCCAGTAACTCTGATTCCTCATTTACCAACCGCCCCCTCTCTATTGTTCATATTGACCTCAATGGCCTTCGTGCTAAGTTGTCTGAACTCTCTCTTTTTGCTCTTACCCATTATCCTGATGTCTCATACCATACCAAATACCCCATCGGACGGTACTCTTAAGTGCCTGCCTATCCACCTCCCTCTTGAAACACCTATATCTCTTTTTGATACCTATATTCCTCCCACCACGTCCTGTACCCTATCTTACGACCCTACTCCCTCACTCAAGCAGTTGCACGACTCCTCCCTTTCACCCTCTGTTGTCTTCGCAGGCGATTTCAATGCTCATACTTTCTGCTCGTCGCTTGACACTGACGCTAGAGGAGAAGACGTTGAAGAATGGGTGGAGGAGTGCGATCTGGTCATTCTCAACGATGATCAGCCCACTCGTTTCCCGGCCAACGGCCGATCCTCTAGTCCAGACATCTCTCTTGTATCATCTAACCTCTCTAGCGCCTGCTCTTGGTCGACCGCTACAACTCTGTCCAGTGATCGTATCCCCGTCTTAGTCCATGTCGATCTCTCTAATTCTCTTGCTCCTTATTCAGGTAACCGTCAAAGGTCTTATCATAATCTTTGCCTTGCAGACTGGCGCTTGTTCAGGGAGGTGGCACTTCGCCATGTGAATGACTACCCATGGAATAGAAACGCGCACCAGAAAGAACGTCACTTGACTGACGAGATTCGCAAAGCCATGAAAGCAGCCATTCCGGAGGACCGAGTTGGGACCTTCTTTCCCAATGTCACCAGGGAACTCTTGTAGAAGATAAGGACAAGGGATGTAAGGAGAGTCGCAGATCACCTGGATCCGACCACTGCTGAGCTGGACAGCGAGATTAAGCGAGATCTGGACAAGCACAAGAAGTAGTGCTGCGAGAAGTTCACGGAGAAGATGAATTTCAAGAGTGATGGAGTGTCAACTTGGAAAGTTCTAAAGAAGATCTCGGGCAAGAGCACCTCCACCAACTACTCCTCGATCGAGTTCGACAATGGAGTTTTCAAATCGGGAAAGGAGGCTGCAACTGCTCTCGGAAAGAACTTTTTCATAACTCAGGCTAAGAGAGGGAAACAGAACCGAGTGACTGTAAGAGAGCTCTGTAAGTTACCACTCATGAATGAAGCAGAAGCTGTGACGCCCGCCCAGATTGAAAAGGTGGTTAAGAATAAGCGCAACTCGAAGGCTGTAGGGCCGGATGGCATTAGTCAAGCGGTCTTGAAGAAACTGCCGAGTGAGATTATGCCAATCCTGGCTGACGTCATCAACACATCCTTTCGCACGTGCATCTTACCCCAGGAATGGAAAATGGCAAGCGTCGTTCCGTTGCCCAAGCCAGGTAAATCGCCATCCACAACTAAGGGATACAGGCCAATAAGTCTTTTATCACCAATCGCAAAGGTCGCTGAGAAACTGGTCGTCAAGGAGCTGGCCTAGCATAATAACAATCAGCACCACCAGCATGGATTCCGCAAATTACACTCTACCACCACGGTGCTGCTGGAGAATTTGAGCTGTTTTGAATGGCTTCAACGCCGGAAAGCCTCAACGCACTGTAGGAGTAGTCCTGGACCTCACGGAGGCGTTTGACACTGTCAACTCGGGCACACTGTCTGAGAAGCTATTGAGGTTCACCATCCCGCCTTGGCAGAAGAGATGGATTACTGCACTCGTCAAAGGGCGCCGAGCAAATGATGATGGTAGCGACGACTTGAGCAGTTTCTCGGAGAGCAGTCCCAAGTTAACAGAGTCAAACGCTTTGCTCAGATCAAGAGCGATGGCCACCGTTCTCATGGGCTTTTTCATGTTGAACCCATCGACCACAAAACCCACGATCTCCAATAGAGTAGTAGTAGTAGAGTGAAGTTTCCTGAAGCCATTCTGATGCTGCTGTCGCTCATTTTGATCGGCCAGGTCCGTCACGATCAACTTTTCAGCTAATTTGGCGACGGGCGATAACAGGCTAGTTAGTCGAAGGCCATTTGCCGTGCTTTGAGACTTGCCTGGCTTTGGCAACGGTATCACATTGGCTGTCTTCCAAGCTTGAGGTAGAATGCAGATTCGGAAAGAAGTGTTAATGATATCTGCAAGCATCGGTAGAAGTTCCGTGGGAAGCTTCTTCGGGATGGCTGGGGAGATACTGTCAGGTCCGATAGCCTTCGAATCGCGCATTTCTCTGATAGCCTTCTCTACTTGAGTGAAGGTAAAGGCCTCAGAAGCGTTTATAGGCGGCAACCGGCTCAGCTCTCTAACCGTGACTCTGTTTTGAACGCCTCGCTTTGTACGTGACATGAAAAAATTCTTGCCGAGTGCGTAAGCAGCCGCCTTCCCTGATTTGAAGACGTTCTTCTCGAACTCAATAGCGGAGCTCATCGAGGGAGCGGACTTGCCGGAAATTTTCCTCAACACTTTCCGTCGTAGTTAAGTTCGCCTTAAATTTCAGCTTTTCAGTAAATTTCTCCCAGCACTCCTTCTTCTTCTTATTCAGATCCTTCTTGATCTCATTATCCAGCACAGCAATCTCCGGGTCTAGATGGTCTGCGGCTCTCTTCTCATCTCTGATTCTTATCCTCCGCAGTATTTCCCAGCTGAAATTTGGAAAAAAAAAGTTCTTGACACGACCCTCAAGAATTGCTGCTTCCATGGCCTCGCGGATGGCACTTGTTAGATGGCGCTCTTTCTGATGCACATCACCATTCCATGGGTAGTCGACCGCATTTCGGAGTGCAACATCTCTGAACAGGGTCCAGTCTGCTAGGCCTAAATTAAGATAAGTACTATGACGAAAACCAGAGTAAGGGGCAAGAGAGTCAGAGAGATCAATATAGACAAAGACGGGATTGTGATCACTGGAGAGAGTTGTGGATGAGGACCACGTGCAAGTATTACAAAGATTGGATGACACAGGAGAGATATCTGGGCTGGAAGGTCGGCCGTTGGCAGGGAGACGAGTGGGCTGGTCATCATTGAGGATAACCAGGTCACACTCCTCAGCCCATTCTTCGACATCTTCCCCTCGTCGGCGTCAGAATCAAGAGCAGAACAGAACCTGTGAGCATTGAAGTCACCCACAAAGACAGCTGAAGGGGAGAGTGAGCAGTTGTGCAACTGCTTAAAGGCAGTGTTCACGATGATTTTCGTGCCCGAGTTTTCTACATAAAACAATGTGTTGGCCTCCAAGTGTTACCAAAATTACGAAGAAACGGTGAGAAACGCATCAAAACGTCGTGTTTTAGTGACATTATTCTATAACATGGACTAGCTGTCCGGTCGGATGAACATGTTCATGGTGGTTGTCACCGGTGGAATATTGGGTCAATCTAGAAATAGAAGAATATTTTATGCAAAGCAGGATTAGTTAGGGCCCCAAGGAAAGAACGGAACAATAGAGAGAAGAGAAATGCAGAGGACAGGCCCACAAAAGATTTCATTATCACAACAAACACTTCCTGTGATACTTTAGAGGCGGGGTGATAATTGAGGATTTCGTGTACCTCTGGTGCGTTTTTCTCAATTCCTACGTCATTTCAGTTTTACCCGAGGGCCACTTAACCAACATAGCGAATAATCTCAAAATTGAAGATTATCGTGAACACTGCCTTTAAGGAGAAGTATAGGGTTGTAAGACGGGGAACAAGATGTTATAGGAGGAATGTAGATGTTAAATAGAGATAAAGGGGTTTTGTGAGGGAGGTGGACAGGAATGTACTCAAAAGTACCGTCCTTAGGAGTATTAGGAATAATATGAGAAGGCAAGGCAGATTGTACGAAAGTAGACACTCCGCCCCTAAGAGCAGACCTTGGCATGTGATAGGCGGTGTATCCCAGAATGTTAGGCCGGGGAGAAGTGGTAGAAGGAGAGAGCTTGGTTTCCTGAACCATGATAACATCCGGTTGATTGGAACGTGCGAATAGAGAGTACAGATAATTTGGTGCGAAGGCCGTTGAGATTAATGTGAACAATGGAGAGGGGGCGGTTGGTCATTGAAGAATCAGAGTTGCTGAGGGCAGAGCATAGAACACAACGAAAGGTTGAGTCATGATGCCTCACAGAACTGAGGCCCGAACAGGAGAGATGCACCCACCTTTGGCATCCGAAGCACTGCCCACTTGTATTATGCCAGGTAACATCCTTCCTGCAGGTGGCACATGGATACTTCTGCGCTGAACCTGGATTCCTCTCGACGCCGGCCCTTTGTTGAAAAATCGTCAGGAGAGCTGCGGCCGACCAGCACCTCTCCCATGACAAAAACCCTCTTCTCGGAGGGGTTGACGTCGGCTTGCACGGAGGCGGTCCTCCTTCCTCCACACTGCCACGGCAGGATCGTACGACATCTCGGCAGCTTTACGCATCTCAGATGGGAACTATTACTCGACGATACGGTCGTTCGCAATGAAAAATATTCTCATTTGGAGTACCCTTAAAAGGGTTTCAAAATTTAAGCTGTTAGCTGCCGCCAATCGTTGGGCGCAAAAGGCATTTTCCGGTGATTTTCGAAACGCTGGAACAGACTTACCTCGGGACTTCTCTGTTAAGGTTACTTTTGGTGGTTAACTCGAATCTGATACTGACATGTATTTATCGTTTTTTTATTATTGCTATGATGGGAATACGGTGGTTTTATCGAAGCCCCCGATCTAGCTGGAAACTTCTCTGTGGGGTTATCTGATGTACTTAAAGGCAGTTTTCACGATAATCTTCAATTTTGAGATTATTCGCTATATCGATCAAGTGGCCCCCTGGTAACACGAATTCCTTGAAGGCAGCAGACACGCTCAAAAATGATATCAATTTTAAGGATTAAACTGAAGGTCTGAAGCTGATAGTATTCAGAAATAACGAAAAAGACGAAAGCAAATCGACGGAAATTAAGATATAACGGTACGTTCTATATTGGCCCAGAAATAGACGAGTTGTACGGCACTGGCTGAAATAGCGGAGCTAGCCACAAATTTGTTGGGAAAACGACCTCAGACAACAGGTGCGGACTGACCGCTGGCAATCAAGGCCTCTCCGGGCGGTACGCCGGCAAGTTGCGGGCGGATCGCTGCTCATCGTGGCCTCGGCGGGCGGATCGCTGGCTATCAAAGCCTTTGCGGGCGGATCGCTGCGTTTTGGCGGGCGGATAGCTGCGCCTGGGAAACTTGAACACCCTAGTGGGCGGATCGCCGGCAAGCTCTAAAGCGGCGATCCGCCCGCAACCTGCCAGCGATCCGCCCGCAAGGGCTTTGATAGCCAGCGATCCGCCCGCTGAGCTATGAGATGCAGCGATCCGCCCGCAACATGCCGGCGATCCGCCCGCCAGGGCTTCGATAGCCAGCGATCCGCCCGCTTAAATTGTACACGGTGAAACTGGTCAATCAATCATGAGTGGATTGGAGTTCATTTATTGATCCACTGCCACGTCATAAAGCCCCATTCGCCATCTCTACTTCAGAGTCATAGTTGTTTCACTTCTATATGTCGCTTTTTTCTTGATGTTGCTTAATTGTTGAAAGATTTCATAATGCTTACCTTGTATTAAGCTCATTAGAGTACGTGTTCTTTGATTCTCCCAGTTTATCGCGAGTATCCTAATTCTGGGAAGCGGTTGTCTTCGAAAAAAACATATGGTGTATGCTAGAAATGGAGAGAAAAACGCTTCGCTCAAAAGATGGCGGAATAACATCTACGCCGCGGCTATTTAGAGATATGATAGAAACCATACAATATCGTTAAATTCTTGACACAGATGGTGCTATGTACTCATCCACGTTTTACAGGAGAAAGCTTAGGTCCCATCAGCGAAAACGAATTGTGTTGTCAGTATTTCTTGGGCAACTAGGGTGGTGGTCGTAATGTATTCCGATTACGAAAGGGACGGGCAGACGGGGATGATCGGAGCGCATGAGTGGACGAACGGGGGAGAAGCGAAGCGAAGCGCGTGAATGGAAGAGTCACCGAGTTTTCCCCGCCTCTCCTGCGCTTGGAGTAATTTACGATCATCCACTGACGGCTCACTTGACCTGTTTTCAGTTTTTCGCTTTGAAATTATTCGAAAAATTATTCGAATATATTCGAGTCGATTTCATTCGAAACTATTCAAATTCGGACCTCGACAAAAGGGTCATTCGAATATATTCAAAAATCGGACCTCAAAAAAAGAGGCCATTTGAATATATTCAAAAATCGGACGTTAAAAAAAGGGAGTCATTCGAATCTATTCGATATTCGGTCTTTTCTTCCAGGGCACAACTATAGTAAACTGGTGTCAACCTTGTTTTTAGGGGAAGCGAGCCTCCTTCGAGGGAAGTAGATATATATGACGCATTTTTTCAGGCGCAGGAGTCCGATGGCAGCGGCGTCCTCGGTTCAGTCACTAAAGTTTGCGGTGCTTGAACCCTATCTGGAGGTCCCTCTTACCCGGTGAAGGCTCAATAGAGGTTGGGAGGAGTCGTCGCGCCGCGTATCGGGGTGCCGGCCGCATCGTGTGTCGGCGTGCAGGCTAGCTGTGTGGGCGCAGGGTTGAATTCGAGTGATGAGGTTCCCCAATTTGGATGTGTGGACCGTGACTGCCCACATTTTTGAGGATTTTCTATGGGAGGATACGAAAGGTAAGAATTTGAAAACCTGAATATACCCGAAAGTCCGAGTTTCAAAGAAGTCGAATTACGACATTTGAAATGTACGGTCGGCATGGATCCTAGTGAGGCGTTCTGTTCCCTAGAAAACGTTGGCGCAAGCTCGGTGCCATATGCTAATACATAGGTGCACCAAGTTTGTGCCAACTTTCAGTTAGGAACGCATGGTAAATAGAATTTCATTATTCCGAGACCCACAATGCAGATTTTTCTGGAACTTAGGCAATGTAGGGAGCCCTTACTAACTTTGTTAAAGTGCCGAGTGAGCCAAATTATCCGCTCTAGCACGATGTGATTTTACTTCATTTGCCAAAAGATGAAAATGTGACTAGTTGTAGCTAGCAACACGTTTTGGCGCAATTTAGTTAGTTGGCCGTATTCATGAAACAAAGGGAGCCTCCCGGGAAGGTCCAAAGTTCGCCCAACGCATACACTGGCTGCTTATAGGAACCCTTCCGCGAGGCTCCCGTGGTTTCATGGATATGGCCACAGAACTTTTCAGGGTGATTGTGAACTGGCGCCCTGAAAGGATGGTCGCGTGAATGATTCCACAATATCCAACCTGCGCCCCATATTGGAGCACAATCGAACCGCAAAGTACACTACTAGCGCAGCTGATGAGCTTCAAACCTCTACTGCCCTAATCGGAGTTAAATTTGGGTCCGCAGCTGCAAACAACCGTAGTTGCAGCGAGCAGCTCGGATATACTAGAGCTGGGTCTACGGGGTCACGGCACTATCTTTTAGTTCTCAGCAAGATTGTTTGTAAGCTGCGTGCTGCAACAGACCTTACCTGCAAATGCGGAGCGCTATTTCACTCCTGTTCCGGACACTGCGGGGCGGGCTGGACGTAATTCTTTTGAGAGACTGGGGCATTGCACTCAATTTTTGAAGAGATTGACAAACTGTCGTGTCTGGTGTTCGAAGAGGCCTATCGTACACCGGTGGGTCAGTCTGTCGGAAATCAACGTATAAGAAAAATTGTAAAGTTTTCAAACATTAAAGGGTAGAATATGAGACACGGGACGGAGTAAACGAATTGATTCATTATTATGTGGGTATAAGGCAGTAGATGAGCAGTACTGAGGTGTGCAGAAGTACGGCCGGCACCGGTTGCCCACATACCTTGCGTTCCTTATTGTGACTTGGCGCAAGCTCGGTGCACGCAAGTTATAGTCTACAGCAATGGAAGTGGGACCTGGTGAGGTTGCGGACTCTTCCTAACATATTGTAGTCTGATTGTGTTATCACTCATTTTTTCGAAATAACTGAGATGGTCGGTGAGTTTTTTGTTTTCACTCTCCCATTTTCACCTGTTTTAATTGCTTCCACAGATGTAGTCATATCGGTGAAAACACAAACTCACCAATCTATCACAGCTGTTTCGGAAAAATGAGTGATACCGCTAACAAACTACCGTATGTTAGGACGAGTCCGCAACCTCACCATGTCCTACTTCCATTGCTGTAGACTATATGTACTCTTTAACATAGGCACATCGGCTTTGCTCCAAGAAACAATAAGGAAAGCAAAATATCAAAGCGATCTGTTGTCGACTATACGCCGGTTGGGGTCTAGGGTGCAGCACAAACTTCAGGGCTTCAGTTTCTTGGGAAGTAAAAAGTTTTTGACCGGATTTTTTGGCCCAGGTTTTCCTCAACATGTTTAGGTAGTCAACTCTTTGGGTTGATTAACACTGCGTCATAGGCGCTTAAAGGCACAGTCAAAGGTCAGGGGCCAAATCTAAGATTTCCACATAATTATGAAGTAGACCCACCCCGTATAACACCTGCCAAGTGAGAGCTCTTGATTCCACAGAATAAGCGAGATATAGGAGGAAGCCAATCTGGGGCGCCCACACCAGGAAGCCACTTTGGCACGCCCCTTTACGATCTTTCGAGCTGAACAGTGGCGAGATGAGTGATGATTTCCGATCAATAGCCCCGTTCTTCCCTACATTCTCAGCCTCCCTCTTTATTCAGGTCGGCTCGCATCCATAGGTTGCAAATGCCGGAAGTTACAAGTCTCGGACAACTCGTCCACCATGCTTCCGCAGCTCAATTTTTGAGGGGCCACAACTCCGTTCCCAGGGGGCCTTGTACGGCCAGAGATGTCATGTATGTAATCTTCAAATAATACGTTGTAACACTTTTTCTCAAGTAATCTCCTTATGTAACAAATTGCATTTGGTTGGTTCCTAATTCTTTCGACCCAGTTGTCCTTGACAATGCACTGGCTACTTCCGGTCAGCGTATCAGACTGGCCACTTCCGGTCGCACCCTATGACTGTCACCCCCGTTCAAAGTCCAAATCCCCACTTCTGGTACCCCAGACAGTGCCATTTCCGGTGCCGCCTCCTGAAGCTGTAGCCAGCCCTATATAAGTCGACTTGTCTTCCCGTAAGGTAGATTTGATTCTTGCTTTTGATTTTTTTAAATAAACATTTGTGAACTCTCTCTCTTCTTCTTTCAAACTCTGAACTCACAGTCCTCCGCTTGTCCACTGGGAAAAACCACTAGACAAGCTCTTCTGCGGAATCGTAGAAGAACTCTCTTCTCAGTAGAGCACCTTCCTTGGATTACATGGGGGCTGAGCCTAACAAGTCGGATTGACTGAAAAGTTTTTTTGCAGTCTTGGAATAAGACATGCCTTCATCTTGCGGCAGTAATCCTGCTATCAATGTGGGCTGCACAGACCGAGACGAACAAATGGCCGTGGACGACGACCACGTCGTTTCAACCGGTGTAGAGGTGAGTCAAGTGAATGCTCAGCTAGCCTTTGCATTTGACAACATCAGAACGCGGTTAAACGATATTCTACAATACCGCTCGTAGGATTTGGTCAGAAGGCGCGCGAGGTCGGGTTTTAGCGTCTTTTTCGTCTTTTTCCTATAACTCGCTTCAAAGTCAACTTTGAGCGAAACTAGAGCGACATTCGTGATCCTGGCGTTGAGGACTATCCAATGGTATAGCTATTGTTGGGGTTTCATTTTGAACTAGCGAAATTTGGATACTGTATACTACAGTTCCATGGACAGGGGGGCTCGGCGTCCACTGTCTGCGTTCCTCCATGCCACTGCTTTCTGCACTCTCCGCGTCAAACGCACTCTTTCTTCATGCAGTTTCCAGAGACAGCAGCCCTCAGATCTTCGCTGGTTCCTCACCCCCGTCTCATTCATTCCCCCCAGCCATCGTCCCATCCAGCCAGCTGTCAGCAGCATGGAAAGGTCGCCTGTACATGCGCAATGGGTTCTCAGTGAACATTTTTCAAACACAAAGACATTTTCGGAATCAGCATCGATCACTCTTTCTTTCTGATCTATACATGGCTTACTCCCAAAAAAGAGGCATATAGGGTTGACGCAATCAATCGAGTGGGTGAGCAGTGGGAAAATGCGAAACGCTGTAATGTGTGACTGTGTCTACTCTAGTTTATTCAACCTATCTTTATTTGAGTTTTTTTTTTCATTTTACAAAATTCATTTCTTTAAGCTTCTTCGTTTTTTTGAAGTTTAATTTCATTTCGTCTGTGGGTATTATTTATTAACCATTCATTTAGTTACAATTCATTTCAAATTTTGAAAATGTTAAATTCATTTCATTCTCCATTCTCAATTTTCGATCAATTTCTGATTTTCAAATCATGATTCAAATTCAAGTCATTGGGAAAATCATAATTTATACGTTACTGGAAGTTCGAATTTTGTCAAGAATTGGGAAAACTCCGAACTCCGAAAAAATTTTTTTAATGTAACTTCAAAATTTTTAATAAAATTAAGTCTTTTCGAAATTTGAATTAAAGGCAGTGTCCACGATAAAAATCTTTTTCGAATTTTAACCAGAAAATGAAGGTTTAGAGTCTGACTGTCTCATCAGTGAAGAAAGAATCATGAAAACGCTGCGAAACATCCAAAATCAGCTCTTGTTCAAAGCCACGTTTCAACGATGGATGAGTTGCGCGGGCATGGGCCTGAAATAGACAGCTTGCGCAAATGCGCCCAAAGCTAAAACTCAGGCGCGCTCGCGCTCCAATGCTAA
Organism: Aplectana chamaeleonis; assembly: GCA_029168955.1. Lineage (NCBI taxonomy): Eukaryota > Metazoa > Nematoda > Chromadorea > Rhabditida > Cosmocercidae > Aplectana > Aplectana chamaeleonis. The sequence goes on along the minus strand of JAPDOI010002042.1, from coordinate 17,023 downwards.
TGCAGAAACGGACCAAACTGTTCCTCGGAAAACTCGACCACGAGCGAAAGGGCTAGAGCGAGCGGACTTCCTAGCCGTATGAAGCTCTTTCTGGCTCGTTTTCGTTCGTTCTTTCGACCCCAGTGCTCCAATGAGACCCCTACCTTTCCATTTCAGGCGGGAAGCTGAAGACGAAATTTATCGTGGACACTGCCTTTAAATTAAAATTTCTCGTTATGAAATAAATGAAATAATTTGAAAAATTACGGAAACTGAAATAGAATAGAAATCCTAATAAATTGAAATAAATTAGAAAACTCGAAATGAATAGGATTTTTATAATTAAAAAGTCGGATCTTTTGAAAACAGAATTAAAACTGAATTAAATTAAAGATTTTCTAATACTTTGTTCAAATTCGTTTTATGTGTGCGTCAAAAGATTCGATTCCAAGAAGGAATACTGAGGCTTCTCGGCAAAGCCTAAATTCTCAAAATTCGAATCAGGTTTGAATTTCCAATAAGAGTAGAAAATTTTAATCAAATTAAGTTGAAATTTGAATTGAGTACAGACTTCTCGTAGAATGAAATGAATTTAACATTTTCAAAATTTGAAATGAATTGTAACTAAATGAATGGCTAAAAATGATAATCACAGGCGAAATAAAATTAAACTTCAAAAAAAAACGAAGAAGCTTAAAGAAATGAATTTTGTAAAATGAAGAAAAACTCAAATAAAGATAAGTTGAATAAACTAGAGTAGACACAGTCACACATTACAGCGTTTCACATTTTCCCACTGCTCACCCACTCGATTGATTGTGACAACCCTATATGCCTTTCTTGGGAGTAAGCCATGTATAGATCAAAAAGAAAGAGTGATCGATGCTGATTCCGAAAATGTCTTTGTGTTTGAAAAATGTTCACTGAGAACCCATTGCGCATGTACAGGCGACCTTTCCATGTTGCTGACAGCTGGCTGGCTGGATGGGACGATGGCTGGGGGGAATGAATGAGACGGGGGTGAGGAACCAGCGAAGATCTGAGGGCTGCTGTCTCTGGAAACTGCATGAAGAAAGAGTGCGTTTGACGCGGAGAGTGCAGAAAGCAGTGGCATGGAGGAACGCAGACAGTGGACGCCGAGCCCCCCTGTCCATGGAACTGTAGTATACAGTATCCAAATTTCGCTAGTTCAAAATGAAACCCCAACAATAGGTATACCATTGGATAGTCCTCAACGCCAGGATCACGAATATCGCTCTAGTTTCGCTCAAAGTTGACTTTGAAGCGAGTTATAGGAAAAAGACGAAAAAGACGCTAAAACCCGACCTCGCGCGCCTTCTGACCAAATCCTACGAGCGGTATTGTAGACGATCAGATTCGCAACCTTTCTGCACACAAAAAGCTCAATATTTCGAATGCAGTTGGATCAACTGTTGACATTGCTAGGGAGAAAGCTAAGCTCATAATCCTCGAAGCAAGGCACTCGATATTCGAGGAAATTGCATTAACTCGGGAAGAATTTCGCACAGTTTTGCCAATCGCGAGTTATAATAGCGTTTTGATGCAGCGCCTAGCAGAAGCGCTGAATTGCAATACTCCTGACGTTATACCTGCAGTAAGAGCTAAGAGTCTTGAGGTAGATACACTCAGATCATAGCTTACTGAAAAGGGTGAAAACTTGGAAAGTTTGAAAACCTGAATATTCAGTTGCAGGGTCAGTTGAGCACTCTCACAGCAAGGATCGAGAGCATGCTTGGTCCTTTGGGAGGAGAACAACAGCATGGGATTCCAGCTAAATGTTTTCAAGATGGGCAGAAAAACGAAGTTAACTGGTCAGATGTTAGCAAACAGCTGTTATCACTGAATAGAGTCAAGAACGGTAATGCTCAGAACCGCCATCTCGAACACCGCAGATCGAAAGATGGGAGACACAGGCGCCAGAGGTCAATCTCAAGCGAACGGTCGAGAGCATCATCGGAACTGTCTTCCAGCGTGTCGACAATCGGTGAGTCCGCTTCAGTTGCTCAAAATTCGACGGCAAGGACGGAACCCTCAGAAATAAGCGCGGTTTCTGATGCTATGAACGGCATGTTCAGCGTTTTCAAAGAGGTTTTCAAAGCGCAAAGCATAGCGGATGTAGCTAAATACGATGGGAAAAGCTCTCTCAGTGACTTTCTTCGGGCTTTAGAAGTAAAGTATCCCTCGAGAGTGTGGGCTGACAGCGACAGGCGTGACATATGGGTAAACCACTTGGTAGGATCGGCCCGGTCCACATACAAAGCCTTATCAGATAACGTCAAAAGCGGTAGTTTCAGCGGGTTAGTCGCTGCGCTTAAACAAGCTCGTCGTAACCCATGCGAGAAAATGAAGCTTATGCGCGACTGGGACAACCTCGCGAAAAAGCGCGACGAATCAGTCGCGGATTTCTGCTGTCGTATGGAGGATATCTCTAGACAGATCCATCCGAATGATGATTGGGATTTCCATCGAGCTTCTAAGCTGTACTCTTGTCTGCAGCACTGAAGAGACTCGTACCATATCCTTGCGGCTCTTGACGCAAATGATGGTGAAGTCTACGAGGGTGTCAAAAGAGTAGCGCTACGTCTCGAAAAAACGAGAACTGTTGGATTTGAGAAAACAGGATCCACAGGAAGCTTCAAATCTTTCGAAAGGAAGACGTCTGCGGAAAAAGGCAACAAATTCTGTGCAAAAAGAGCGTAAGGGGAAGTACCCGAACTCAGGCCAAAACGTGAAGTATCCGATCAAACCCCACAAGACTTTTCCCAAGAGCAAAAACTCGGGCGAGAATGGCTCTGGAACGAGTAGGGCAGCCAAAGACGGTCGTCTTGATGCCAAGTCATTATCTACATTTGTAGAAGACTGGTGTGAGATGGTTCGCACGCAAAAGTCACCAACGAAATTGGGAGCTGTTGCTGTAGGAAACCAACCTTATGCGACGCGCAAATTTTTGGGATGAAGGTGAAGGCGTTTATTAATACTGGTTCCATAATTTCGATCATACTAGCCGCACTTCTCAAGCAAGCTAAAAATGAAGGCTTTGACTTGGACAAAGAAGTTGAAATGGTAGGAGACGGGCAGGAACACAAAGTTTTCGATGCCTCAGGCAATCAAATGAATTTTGTGGCCATTGTGAACGCGGAAATAGGTGTTAAAGGGGCGGGTAGCGCTCGAGTTTTTATGCATGTCCAGAAGAGCAAGGGCAATATCCCGGTTTTGGGAACCAACGCCCTTAGTGTTCTGGGAATCCAGCTCACGTTCAGACCGAATAACGTGGAGAACGCTACTGCGAGGCAAAGGGTGGTTACACCTCCTGGAGCCGTGGCTACTATTGAAGTAGAAAGCAAAAGCAAATCCGGACAGCGAATTTTCTGGTCAAATGATCCTCGCATAAGCTCTGGAGTGTGCTTGCTACAGGAGGGTAACGCAGGTATATCTGTTGTGAACCGTGACGATCAAACATGGGTAGTGAACAAGGGGGAACCCTAGGAGGAATGGTCGGATGACCCGCCCAAAGACCCAAAACTGATCCACGTTCCGTGCGGCATGCTCGACATGACAAAACACGTGGTTTTATCTAAACCAGAACGGACAAAAGCTCTGATTGAGATCATAGAGAGCAACCGTAAATCGGGAAAACTTCCGAAAGAGATCGTTGAAGTGATCAAAAGGTATGACGGAACTTTCGCCATTGCTGACTCGGAATTGGGACAAACGGATCTGGTGAAGCATGACATTGACGTGCAAGGACATCCACCGATTCGCCAAAAGACGAGACCAGTACCTTATGGAGTCAGAGATAAGGTAGACACAATGCTCAAAGATCTTCGTGATCGCAAAATAATTGAGGATAGCCATTCACCGTGGGCTTCTCCAATTGTCTTGGTTGCCAAGAAAGATGGAAGCACTCGATTATGCGTTGACTACCGGGAAGTGAATAAGGTGACTCGGAAAGACAGTTATCCCTTGCCACCAATTGATTTGACCCTGCAAAATCTACAAGGGAAGCGATGGTTTACATGTCTTGATTTAGCAAGCGGTTACTGGCAGGTCCCTCTGACTAGGAATGCAAAAGAAATCAGCGCATTTGCAACGTCTGCTGGTCAATTTCAGTTCAACGTGTTGCCATTTGGACTAACAAATGCACCGTCTGAATTCCAGCGCTTGATGGACAAGGTGCTTGAAGATCTGAAAGACCCAGGAGTTTCCGCTTGCCTGAATGATGTTCTTATCGCAACAGAAACCGAAGAGCGTCATCTAGAAGTGCTGTTTCAGACACTAGAAGCTTTCCGGAAGGCAAATTTGAAGGTCAAGCCGCAAAAATGCCGTTTCATGGAAACCAGTCTGGAATTTCTACGCCATGTGGTCGATAAGGATGGTATCAAGACTAACCCTGAAAAGGTGTGCAAGATCCAAAACTACCCAAGGCCGCAAAATATAGCTCAGCTGAGGACATTTCCCGGAATGGCGGGATACTATCGCAAGTTTGTTCTGCGGTACGCTCAGTTAGCGAAGCCGTTATGTGAACTGACTAGTCCAAAAAGCAAGTTCATTTGTTCAGAAGAGCAGGAAAAAGCTTTCAGGGATCTGAAAGAAGCTTTAGTTTGTGCTCCTGTTTTGGGACAACCAAACATCGAAAAAGCGCGGGATGGAAGCCGACCCTTCATTATATACACTGATGCAAGTAGGATTGGTGTAGGAGCGGTATTAGCTCAAGAAGGGGACGATGGATTTTTGCATCCAATATTTTTTGCTTCCAAGCCTTTTTCGCCTGCGGAACGCAATTACCAAGTAACTGACCAAGAAGCTCTAGCGCTTATTTTTAGCCTGAAAAAGTTTCATTATTTCATTTTCGGCATTCGTACGGTAGCGCGGACCGATCACGCTGCTCTGACTTCTCTTTTCAAGAGAACGCATGTCTCGCCACGCGTTCTGCGTTGGGCGCTGGAAATACAGCGATATGACTTGCAAATTGAACATGTGAAAGGCGCAGCAAACTGCGTTGCAGACGTGTTCTCACGCGGACCAGTGGATTCTTGTAACGAGGACGCGCTAATGCTTACTGCGCAAGAAAACGTGGTTTGCACGGTTCAGGAAGAGCATGAGTGGTTAACAGAATTACGGGCGACTTCGCTGAATTGATAAAAGCAGTCGAAAACAATCAGATGAAAGAAGTCAGACTTCCACTACACCATGGCGCACTCAGTTCTGCCGATTTTGTCATAAAGGAAGGGAAACTCAATCTGATAAATGAAGATGGATCTTTGGCTACCATAGTTCCGCGATCATGTCGGCGCGACGTGTTCAACGAAGCGCACTCAGGAATTCTGGGAGGACATTTTAGCGCTCAGAAGATGTTCACTCAGATGAAAAAGTCGCTGTTCTGGCCTGGAATGCGTCAGGATCCGGGAACCTGGTACAAATCTTGTAAACAGTGTTTCCTAAACAACTCAAAGATGAAGAATGTACCACCTCTGAGTCCTATTCAGGTCACAAGACCACTGCAAATTGTAGGGGTCGATCTGTTAGAAATGGGTTTGACAAGTCGGGGAAACCGCTACATTGTCACAATCATTGAATATTTCACAAAATACCTGGGAGCCTACGCTATTGCGGACAAAAAGGCTGATACTGTTGCAGAAGTTATCTTCAGCAATTGGGTTTGTGGATCTGGTCGATGGCCCGAAATCCCTCTCTCGGATCGAGGAAGCGAATTTGAGAATGCTATCATGACGGCACTCTGTGAAGTCATGGGTATTGAGCAAAAATTCTTAAAGGGGTGTTGCCCACGAGAAAGCGGATTAACGGAACGTGTCAATGGAACCATTGTGAGAATGCTCAAAAAGAAGACAACTGTAGCAGCCGAGTGGGACAGAGTTTTACCAACGGTGGTCTACGCCTATAACGCTTCCGCTCATACTGCAACTGGGGAAAGCCTTCATTTTCTGCTTTACGGTTCAGATCCGAAATACCCGTCAGCAGTGATTCCTTCAGAGCATTTATCGCCGTATGTAGTGGATTATGACACTTACAAAACCGAACTTCTTTGCGGGTTGAAACTTGCGCGGGATTGTATTAAAGAAAACGCCAAGGAATACCGTGATCAAATGAAGTCTGGGTACAAAAAAAAGTGGAAAACTGGAAAATCTACAGTTTTCAAACCCGGCGATAGAGTGTATATGAAGCTTCCAACTGAAAAAGGGAAATCTCGGCATCCCAAACTGGTCATACACTGGTCTGGTCCCTTTCGAGTAATTGAGGCTAGCTCAAACTCTGCTCTAATAACCTTGATAGGGGAAAATCAAGAACCTCTTAGAGTGCAATTTGATCACCTGGTGAAAGTACCTAGGGAAATTGATGACAGCCCGGTAAAAGGGACAACGACGTGAGGAAATCGCGGCAGTTCAAGAGAGTTGGGAATGAAAACTAACCAATGTAACCAAATAAAGTGCCTCAGTATTGAATTTGTGGATTTCAGAATGTCGTTCTCGTCCTCCTCCGACACTCGTCACGTGGATTGGTCTTGTCCTGGGAAGCTAATGGCCAATGGAGTCGAAGTCAAATGCTCGGTAGCCGTATCGTTAAAAGACGTCATCCCGAATGCGCTGTTTGGAGCTCTGAAATTGAACTCCCCAAACGAATTGTCACGATTGTTGTCCGTATTGTCTCAATCTCATGTACCCGAATCGTGGCGCACATCCCGTCTTCTTGATCGTAATTAGGACCACATTTGTCCAACCTGACTTGGATTTGCAATCTCATTTTTTCGCAAACATTGTATCCATATGGCGCTTGCTTCAGTCGCTGATACTTTATGTTCAATTCCTGATCATCCCCCTCGTGGACGTTGCGATCCATACAACTTGGCGAAACTTGCGAACTACGCGAGACAGTATGCGGTACTGCATCCCTGGACTGACTCGTCTTGGAAAGAACTGCATCCTGACTGGTTTGCCGAGGAATACTCAGCAATACTCATCTTTAGTACTGCGGACTTCGCTGGAACGACTCCATGGCGAGGAGCCTGGACACTCCTTCTGCAGCAGGTAGCTCGTGGAGCAGGACTGATTGGGTTAGCCGGTCCACAGAACGACCACGACTGGAAAACATCGGTTGACCTCTTGCGGGGCCTCTTCGAGGAGACCGTGGAACAGCGTCCATCACTGCGAAACCGTCTACGATGTCTGCTGCCGACCCGCTCACAACAAAAAATGATTTCGGCCGGCTTCCGTACGGCTACGTACGAGAAAGGGAAAATCTCCACACAGAGTACAGCCAAAAGGTTCTGGTCGGCTACGATCGCGGAGCATTCGGCATTCCTATGCATGGACCCCTTCATGAGGACCGACCAGCAGCGTGCAGCTAAACGCATCAACGAGCCGAAATTTTATGTTCGAGGGGAACCTCGTTTTGGTGAACAACACACCAGAGGCGGTTATGCTTCTCAAGCGCGGTTGTCGTTGATTAATCGACCAATCCAGAAGATCGGAAACAAAATGTACAGGCTCGTACCGGTCGAAGAGAAGTTTCCAGCTCGAAAACCCGCTAGAGGACATGGCTCCACATCCTACAGGAAGTCTTGATTCGGCGTAGTGGAAACGCCTACCTCTCGGGGCCCCCATGTCATGTATGTAATCTTCTAATTATACGTTTTAACACTTTTTTCTCAAGTAATCTCCTTTTGTAATAAATTGCATGTGGTTGGTCCCTAATTCGTTTGACCCAGTTGTCCTTGACACAGCACTGGCCACTTCCGGTCACGCCCTATGACTGTCACCTCCGTTCAAAGTCCAAGTCGCCACTTCCGGTACACCAGACAGTGCCATTTCCGGTGCCGCCTCCTGGGGCTGTAGCCAGCCTTATATGTCTTCCCGTAAGGTAGATTTGATTCCTTGTTTGTTTTTTTTTGTTTTAATAAACCTTTGTGAACTCTCTCTCTTCTTGTTTCAAACTCTGAACTCACAGTCCTCCGCTTGTCCACTGGGAAAAACCACTAGACAAGCTCTCCTGCGGAATCGTAGAAGAACTCTCTCCTCAGTAGAGCACCTCCCTTGGATTACAGAGAGACATCATTGGATTCAGCGTGAGACCATTTTCAAGATAAGAAGGGAAACAGAAAGTCGATTTGGAGGTTGGACTGTGCCTTTGAGAATTGGTCCCCGACCCGAGGGATCAAAAGGAAAAGGGGTTCAAATTACGGGTACATCGCTGACAACTGGCGGGTAGATCGCTGATAACTGGCGTGTGGATCGATGATAACTGCCGGGCGGATCGCTGGTTACTGGCGGGCGGGTCGCTGGCTACTGGCGGGCGGATCGCTGGTTACTGGCGGGCGGATCGCTGGCTACTGGCGGGCGGATCGCTGGCTATTGGCGGGTGGATCGCTGGCTACTGCCGGGCAGATCGCTGGCTACCGGCGGGCGGATGGCTGGCTACTGGCGGGCGGATCGCTGGCTACTGGCGGGCGGACCGCTGGCTACTGGCGGGCGGATGGCGGGGGGGATGTCGATCCGCCCGCCAAAAGCCAGCGATCCGCCCGCACCTGCTGTCTGAGGACGCTAATGTACTCGTACGGCCCTTTCTGGAACGCTTACGCCGTTAGAATAACAAAAGAAAAGAAAAATAGAGAGGAGAGAGAAGTTGATAAAGTTCGTTTCGCCTCTTCCTTTAGACGAACTTTATCAAACAATTCTGCCGAGGCTCTTCGGTAAAGAACAGAACTGTCAAAGAGTTATGAATCAGGTAATGCAATAGTAATGGAAAAGAAACTATAGAAAGTACTCAAATACTAGGCACCATGATGAAATGAAAAAGCTTAACGGCAAGAATTATCCTCTACTCAAGACCAACAACAAGCTTTAGAACCACCTGGAACGAGGAGTGTATATATCATACCAGAGGTGGTATAAACTGTAGAGATTATACATAGGAGACATCATAATAAAGCAGTCACAACTTTTTTAATGTTATTATAGTCATCTGGCATTAGGAACTTATATGAAATCTTCTTATTTCAGTAAATACATTTTATTCCGCTAGAAATAATAACTTCTCTGGTGTATCCGTTGACCATCAATGATTTCTTCAAATCTTTGAGTTTTTCTACAAAAAATTCCATTTTCGAGTTAACATTGGCAATCCTCAGTGTCTCTGTATAGATTGTAGAAGCCTTAACGTTCATGGATACCGCAGAATTGAAATGAGGAAATTTTTTAACTTGAAAATCGAAATCATCTGTTTTGTTGTATAAACTAGTAGTAATTACACCAAGGGCTATTTTAATTCTAATGGCAAGATAATTTGTAACAAATTCATTCAGATGGGTTTTCTTAATTTCTAGTATACTATTGTAAGCCACCTTTAAGGTGTCGTCAATATAATCTTCTGTTCTGTTGTGGATAATTAGTAAGTCATCCATATATCTAAAGGGCTCTAGTATAAAATTGCTATGAAGGTGTAAATTTTTTGAATAATTAAATTCCAGAACTGAAAGTGCTAAATCTGCTAAAATTGGGCTAAAATTACCACCTTGAGGAACTCCTTGTTTCTGCATGAACACGATATTTCCAGAGAGGCAAAAACTATTCTTGAGTAGGTAATCTATGAAGTATATGAGATTCGTGTTCAACACCCAAGATTATCCCTGCATAAGAGTTTTGAGCCGAATCCGAGATTTTTTCAAAACACCCCAAACTTTTGTTGGGGTGTGATAGCCGTACCTTGCCGCCGGGCTTTGAAAAACGCGTATAACTTCTTTAGAGTGGTTTTAGACAGCTGCGAAGGCCATCATCGGATTTAACGCCAAGAACGGTTCTAGAAAAGCACATTTTATACAGAATGGCCAGACTGACTAAAAGTAGTTCCCTAGTGAGGAAAATTTCGCTAGCCAGACGCGACTTTTAGCGATGCTACGATAATATCGCCCTAAACCTCTTCAAAGGAGTTTTCGAGCTACTTAACACGAATCAGTTCGTTTATCCATTTTTCTTGGCTTAAACGCAGCATACACGCTGGTAAACGTGATTGTGATAAATACGTAAATAGAATGGTATGGCTCAGATTACAACGCCTACGCATTTTAAAGTGTGGAAAACGACCCACAACGCCGCTACGTGAGTTAGAAGATGGCCCCGCCCTGTATTTTCACGCCCACTGTATTTGCCCTTTTCCTGCAACGCAAGGTTGCTGGGTCATATTCACCGTCGGTACTGTTGGTGGATTGCCTAACAAGTGAACCGCACACGTGACTGACGGCGAAGATGACCCAGCAACCCTGTTTTGGAGCAAAAGAGAAAATACAGGGGGCGTGAAAATACAGGGCGGGGCTAACTTCTATCTTATGTAGCGGCATTGTGAGGCATTTTTGACACTTCAAAATGCGTAGGCATTATGTTGTAAGCCATACGGTTCGATTCACATTGTTATCCCAACCAGGTCTACAAGCGTGTATGCTGCCTTTAACGGTGGGTATACGAAAGCTTGGTCGAAGTTTCAGATTGGATTGGGCTCGAAAATTACTTGTAGAAGTGGGACGCCAAACACAGATTTGAGGATAACTTGTCAATGCTCAAAATACTAAGATAGATGCTCAACTTGATAGGCATTAAGCCTACTGTTGCAGGAACAATAATAATCCTACCAGGCCGTCCAATGATTCCTGTCCGAAAATTTTCAAAATTCTATGATTTTCCTTAGAAGTGTTATAATATCAGGCAAGTGTAAGAACCTTCTAGAAGGCTCTTCAAAGTTCTACGCTAGGGGTATATAAGGCGCAGTCGCCGCGTCTAGCTACCAGTACAAGCTAAAATGGACCAAGGTCGAATTCGTACGTTCGTGTACTACGAGTGGCTGCTGGGCAGCGACACGGGCACCGCGGTCGCCAACATCTGTAGAGCGTGCAAGGAGGATGCAGTGTCCCAACGCACAGTCAGCCGCTGGTTCAATCGTTTCGAGAGCGGCGACACCATCCTCGAGGACAGGGAGCACAGCGGGAGGCCTTCTACGGTGGATGATGACGAAGTCCGTCGCTGTATCAAGGAGGAGCCGGAAGCCACCACCCGTGAACTGGCGACGACGCTCGGCTGCAGCAAGTCGACCATCCACAATCGACTCTCAACTTACTCGGCTACCACAAAGTTCTGGCCCGTTGGATCCCCCCACCGTCTGATCGGACGCCAACAAGCAGAGCCGCGTGGCCAGTCTGCCAAATTTCCTCCTCCTTCGTCCGCATCGCGAGGGAGTTTCGAGGACGTTGGTCACCATGGGGATGAGAGTTGGGTCCTCTACGCCAACGTCGCCCGCCAGTGCCGTCTGGATCCCGCGCGGAGATAGGGCCGCTGACGACGCCGAAAGTTTCCGACCTGCACCCGCTCTCGAAGATCATGCTCTGCTGATGGTGGGACACCAAGGGCATGCTGTACTTCGAGCTGCTCCCGCAAAGGCAGGACGGTCACAGCCCTCCATCTACACCGAACAGCTCGAGAAACCAGCCGCCGCCATCCGAGAAAAAGCGTCCCCGACGGGCCTCGGTCTACCTGCTGCACGCTGACAACACGCGCCCCCACGTGGCGAAAGGGAGACCCAGCAGAAGTTGGCGACGCTTTTGGCTGGGAGACGATTGCCCATCCGCCGTATTTGCCGGGCCTCGCCACTCTCTGACTACCACTTGTTCCGCCCGCTGAAACACCATTTGGCCGGAAGAAAATTCACCAACTACGACAACCCTCAAATCCGGACATCGCGGAATTCCTTCGAGTCGTAGCTCCCGGAGTTCTGGGCGAAGGCATCGGCGACCTGCCCAATCGATGGGCCACTGTTGTGGATAACTGTGGTGATTATATTGTTGATTAGACTTGTTTTTCAGTAAAGTTGAAAAATTAAAAGTGGTGAAATTTTCGGACAAGAATTATTGAACACTCTGGTAGTTGTGTTATGTTTGTGTTCACATGTTCTATGACCATTGTGACCTTTTCACTGCCAATGTTGTTTTGCAATGCCTCTCGTAATTGGCGTTAACTGAGCCCGGTCAAACCCGCGCCGCCTACGATGTAGTCAGGAGGGCGCCCTCAATCACTACATTGTATGTGACAGTTCTTCCAGTGACTAATAAACGATTAGTTCACTCCCGTCTGCGTTGCAGCTCGGCCGTCTACAAACAACTGGCGATCAGGACTCAAGCGGTATCAACGCTTCAACGTCACCCAATCAGCCCCGGATCTCTCGCCCAGATCCCGGTCGAACAGCTGATCGAGCAACCCCGGCTCATTTTCGAGCCTCGGTCGAGTTCCTGCCGTCGCCACCGACCAAGGCAGGTCGCAAACCTGTGTCAGCTGATTGAGCGCCTGACAAGACAGGTATTGAACCTGTAGTCAGCCGATCAAATCGCTCAACCAGCTCGACGTTGACCTTCCTCGCTAAAACAGGTTCAACTGCTGGTAGAGTGCCAGATCTAAATCTCGATCTGAAGACGAGCATTGTGAACGTGCAACAGTCACGTGTCAGAATCTAGACATGAATGCTGGGAAACGCTCCGTATGATTCTGGAAGCTCAAGCTAAATCTTAGCTGGAGGTGTCTAACAGAGATGATGACTCGCATGGAGGGCATGGTTCTCTAACACAAGACCATCTGCTTTCGACCGCTCCGGTCGCTTACTCACAGAGAGTTCGTCGCAAACTCATTATCGACGCGCTTGCCCGAGTTCAGTTATGACCCGGAAAACGGCTGCACATTCGACGTGTGGTACAACCGATACGAAGACTAGCCCATTTCCAAGGATGGCGTCACTCTGGGCGACTCTTGCGAGAGCTGCTGGGGATTAATCGTCTCCAAAGCTGGATGCTGTTACATACGCATCGCTTCACGAGCCACATTCATGCCTTCTGAAAGCTTCTCTGATCTATCCTTAACGGATACTGTGAAGACTCTGAAGGAGCTTTTCGGACATAACACGTCGATCTTTGCCCGTCGTTACGCCTATCTCAAGACACAACGTTCTGATGACGAGACGCTGCGTGACTACACAGGACTAGTCAATCGGACGACATGGCGGTAAATGGCACAATTCAAACGACAAATGAAGTGTCTCGTCTGGATTTGTGGGACTTTCCTTCTCCCACGGATGCCGATAACTGTGCCCGTGCTCTACGCAAAATGGAGAGAGCAATCCTCAGACAACGCTGAAAGATCTCACTTCTGGAAATCTCAGCAATTAATTGATATTCGACAAGACGCTGCTCTTCTCGAACAGTCAACATCATCACCACGATCCAGCATCAATGCTGTAAACTCGAAGACAGGTCGGTATCGTGAACTCGCCTATGCTCCATGTTTCCGATGTGGGAGGAAATCATTGGGCTAAAGAATTTTGTATCGTTCATCAACAAAGCGTGTCACGACTGCAAAGTCAACTAGCCATAAAGAAAGGATTCTGCAAAAACTTCCAAGACAAAGAAAACACAGAATCCGAAAACGAAGCGACGGCGAACGAACAACGTCGTTATCGCCTCTTACGTCGTGTCAGATATCGCTCCAGCCAAACGTATCTATCGGAAAGAAATTTACAGATCAGTGGTACCAGGATTACGGATGCGTCTCGACACTGGAGCCGATGTCACATTACTCAGCGCAGCCGATTGGAAAGCGATTGGCCAACCGAAGTTGCTGCACCATCTTTGGTCACTCTTCTGGAATTCCGCAAACCACAAGCCGACTAGGGTTTGCGGAAGATGCGAATGCAACTTCGACATTGACGGACACCCTGGACGGGGTACATATTACGTTGCTGACACTGCTTCTTTGTTGGGTATTGACTGGATAGCCCAACACGAGGTCGCTGTATCGTCTTCTGGCTGAAAGCTCCATTTGCAACGTATCATCGTCGACACTCTCTACACTGCATCAAACACCAACTGCTCCTCGCTTGAAGAAGCAGTTCGGCCGCAGTGTTTGCACTGCGATTAGGGGTGATGCAAAAGTCGAAAGCAAAAACTCGTGCTGGAAGCCCGATGCCAAGCCTGTATTTCGCAAGGCTAGGCCTGTTCCCGTATGCCCAGCTCTGCTGTGTATCACTCAAGAAATCAACCGTCTGGTGGCTGCCAAACGTGTTGTTATCGCCCGTAGATCACTCAATATGGGCCGCACTCCATCGTGTCGCCGTTCAGAAAGAAGAACGGAAACCATTCGACTTCTGGGCAGACTTTTCAACAGGACTGAATGATACTTTTGGAGGCAGCACCAGCACCCACTTCCAACACCGGATCACATCTTCGCAAAAGCTGAATGGAAGATCGGTACTTCTGCTGCTTGACCTCGCTGAAGCGTACTTTCAGTTGGAAGCGTGGACGACGACTCAAAACCTTCTGCTGACCATCAACACTCACAGGGATTGGACAATCGACTACTTCTTTGGAGTCAAGCCTGCTCCAGGCATCTTCCAGCAGCATATCGATGCCGTGACTGTGCTGGTTTGGAAGGGAACTGCTTCCTATCTCGACAACATAGATGTACCACGGTTCGCACCATCGAGATACACAACAGTCGCCTCGAAGCCGTGTTCCAGATGATCCAAGACTATGGATTCCGTGTTCGGCTAGAAGAAGTGCTTCTTCTTGCAAACCGAAATCTTTAATCTGGGCTTCGCTTTCATCAACGCTCAGGGACGCCGGTCCTGATCCTGCAAAGATCAGGAGCGATCCAGCAGATGCCATCACCGAGGAACATAAAGCCAGCTCCTCGCTTTCCTCGGACTCGTCAACTTCTATGGAACATCTGGGTCAAAGATTTGCACAATCATACGCGCACCGTTAGACGCCCTTACATAATATGACGTCGTCTATACGTGGACACCGCAGTGCGAATCACGCTTTTGCAAAAATCAAAGCGACATTGAACTCATATCTACTGCTGATTTACATTTCGATCCGAGTCGACCCGACCATTGTCGCTGCAGACGCTTCAAACTACGGGATCGGAGCAAAACTGTCTCATCGCTTCGCATATGGATTCTTGCAGAAAAGTCATCTTACCACGCAAGTCGTTGCTTGACCTCCGCGCAGAAAGAACTACAGCCAGATAGAAAAGGAAGCGCTGGCTCTCATCTTTGCCGTGTAGAAATTCCACCGTTTCGCGCATCGGGCGTCACTTCACGTTGAAGACTGACCACAAACCACCTCCTTTCGGATCTTTGCAGTAACAAGAAAGGAATACCGGTATACAGTGCCTTAACCGTCTTCAGCGTTGGGCCACTACACTACTCAACTATGACTTCACCGTTGAGTACGTCAACACGAGAGATTTTGGACAAGTCGATGCTCTTTCACGTCTCATAGTGAATCACATTCTTTTGAATCGGAAGACTACGTGATAGCCTCCTGTTGGATGAGAGATATCACAGCCGAGAGTTCGCAGACAACTGTCGTCATCTTCCAAAGTTTCTGCCGAAGATCTGTGCGCTCCGCTACGTTAACAGATGGTCTGGATCAAGCAAGTGATCGACTACACGAGAAAATTCGGGGTTGCTGGCCCAAGCTCAGCACGGCGATTCTCCTTTGTTGGCACTATTTACAACCGCAGAGACATCGTTAACGACCGTGACCGACTGTCTCATCACTGCTTCTCCGAATAGTAGATCCTAAAATCACTACAACGTCGTGTGTATTGCTCTCGATGCTCCACAAGGCCCATCCTGTGGACAAACAAGGATGAAGATTAACTGGCACGAAGTCACGTCTATTGCATTAACACTGGATAAAGACATTGAAGCTCTCGTTAGGACTTTGCAAGCAAGTGTGCAACAGCTTCCAAAGATCCTGTAAAGCTGAACTGCAGTCCTGGCTAAAACCGGTGTGCTCCGTGGACACGAGTACATGCAGACTTCGCCGGACCGCTAGGAAGGACAGTTCTACTTGATTATAGTAGACGCGTATTCCAAGTGGCCAGAAATCGTTCAGATGACATCAATCACGTCATCTGCGCAGCTATTCTAGCGAAGAAAGAAGATCTTCGCACAGTTTGGTAATCCGGAGACTCTTGTCACTGATAACGGCACGCAATTCACGTCCGCGCAGTTTGCGACGTTCTTGCCGTTCTCGGGGCATTAGTCATCTCCGTAGCACCGCCGCTTTCCACCCACAAAGCAACGGATTAAGCCGAACGCTTTGTGGATACCTCAGCTCAAGCGAGGACTCGCAAAGTTGAAGGGGAGGAACCTACGCCGGATGCCCTCCTAAACGATTCCTCATGGCATACAGATCGACGCCGTGTCCGTCTGGACCAAAACCAACCTTCCGCAACCGAAAACTCTCCTGGAACGTCGATCGCGAACTGAACTCAGACCTGTTGTCTGTCTCCCAGCGACGTCACTCGCATGGACTACGAGACGTCAAGATGGAGCAGCAATACAACCGTCGACATGGCGCTCGAAGTCGTCACTTCGATGTCGACGACGCTGTGTACGCCAAAAGAGAAAATAAAGAAGGATGTAGAAGGAGTAAGAAGTTGATAAAGTCCGTTTCTGCCTCTGCCCGCAGACGAATCTCCTACCAAACAATTCTGCCGAGGCTCCTCAATGAGGAACAGAGATTGTCGATGAGAAATAAATAAGAGAAGAAAGCTGAGCCACAAGCGGAAATTGTTAGCAAAAATAATGAAAGGAAACTGGAGTGAGAAAGAAGAGGCGCGGAAAAGTGGAAGAACAAATGAAAGTTCAAAATGGGGAAAGGTCAGGTCCAAAATCAATGTGGAATCAATAAAAGTCGTATGGTGTAGGTCGTTCAAACTTAATAGCAGTAGCTGGAATGGAGCAGGATTCGAGACTTTAGTGTAGCTAATATTCGAATCTCTATAGAATAGCAACGACAAGTTTTTTAACATGATTGTAATCATTCTGTAAGAGGAACTTATATGAATTTTTTTTTGTTGCGATAAGATGCATTTGACTACGTTAACGACAATAAATTTTGAAGAGTATCCCATTGTTTAATAGTGAGTTTTTTCAATTCTTTCAATTTATCTATGAAAAACTTCAC
>JAPDOI010002041.1:0-99131 GCA_029168955.1 Aplectana chamaeleonis | reverse complement strand
GTGCGCAGAAAGTCATAGAAAGTGTGCAGGACGTCATGAAAAAAAGCAGGACCCAGTGGGGGTGCGCAGGACGCCATAGAAAGTGTACGGGACCCCAGTGGGAGTGCGCAGAAAGTCATAGAAAGTGTGCAGGACGTCATGAAAAAAAGCAGGACCCAGTGGGGGTGCGCAGGACGTCATAGAAAGGGTGCAGGACGTCATGGAAAAAGTGCAGGACCCAGTGGGAGCGCGCAGGACGTCATAGAAAGTGTGAAGGAGACCTGTGGATGTGTGCAGGACGCCGTAGAAAGTGTACGGTACCCCAGTGGAATTGCGCAAGACGTCATAGAAAGTGTGCAGGACCCAGTGGAAGTGTGCAGGACGCCGTAGAAATTTTACGGGACCCAAGTGGGAGTGCACAGGACGTCATAGAAAGTGTGCAGGACGTCATGGAAAATGGGCAGGATCTCAGTGGGAGTGCGCAGGACGTCATAGAAAGTGTGCAGGACCCCAGTGGGAGTGCGCAGGACGCCATAGAAAGTGTGCAGGACACCTGTGGGAATGTGCTGAACGCCGTAGAAAGTGTACGGGATCCCAGTGGGAGTGCGCAGTACGTCATAGAAAGTGCGCAGGACGTCATGGAAAATGGGCAGGATCTCAGTGGGAGTGCGCAGGACGTCGTAGAAAGTGTGCACGACCCAGTGGGAGTGTGCAGGACGTCATAGAAAGTGTGCAGGACCCCAGCGGGAGTGTGCAGGACGCCGTAGAAAGTGCACGGGACCACTGTGGAAGTGCGCAGGAAGTCATAGAAAGTGTGCAGGACGTCATGGAAAATGGGCAGAACCCAGAGGAAGTGCGCAGGACGTCATAGAAAGTGTGCAGGACGTCATGGAAAAAGCGCACGACCCCGTGGGAGTGTTCAGGACGCCGTAGAAAGTGTACGGGACCCCAGTGGGAGTGCGCAGAAAGTCATAGAAAGTGTGCAGGACGTCATGAAAAAAAGCAGGACCCAGTGGGGGTGCGCAGGACGTCATAGAAAGGGTGCAGGACGTCATGGAAAAAGTGCAGGACCCAGTGGGAGCGCGCAGGACGTCATAGAAAGTGTGAAGGAGACCTGTGGATGTGTGCAGGACGCCGTAGAAAGTGCACGGGACCACTGTGGAAGTGCGCAGGAAGTCACAGAAAGTGTGCAGGACGTCATGGAAAATGGGCAGAATCCAGAGGAAGTGCGCAGGACGTCATAGAAAGTGTGCAGGACGTCATGGAAAAAGCGCACGACCGCGTGGGAGTGTTCAGGACGCCGTAGAAAGTGTACGGGACCCCAGTGAGAGTGCGCAGAAAGTCATAGAAAGTGTGCAGGACGTCATGGAAAAAAAAGCAGGACCCAGTGGGAGTGCGCAGGACGTCATAGAAAGGGTGCAGGACGTTATGGAAAAAGTGCAGGACCCAGTGGGAGCGCGCAGGACGTCATAGAAAGTGTGCAGGAGACCTGTGGATGTGTGCAGGACGCCGTAGAAAGTGTACGGTACCCCAGTGGGATTGCGCAGGACGTCATAGAAAGTGTGCAGGACCCAGTGGGAGTGTGCAGGACGCCGTAGAAAGTGTACGGGACCCCAGTGGGAGTGTGCAGGACGGCGTAGAAAGTGTGCAGGACGTCATGGAAAATGGGCAGGACCCAGTGGAAGTGCGCAGGAAGTCATAGAAAGTGTGCAGGACGTCATGGAAAATGGGCAGAACCCAGAGGAAGTGCGCAGGACGCCGTAGAAATTTTACGGGACCCAAGTGGGAGTGCACAGGACGTCATAGAAAGTGTGCAGGACGTCATGGAAAATGGGCAGGATCTCAGTGGGAGTGCGCAGGACGTCATAGAAAGTGTGCAGGACCCAGTGGGAGTGTGCAGGACACCGTATAAAGTGTACGGGTCTCCAGTGGGAGTGCGCAGGACGTCATAGAAAGTGTGCAGGAGACCTGTGGATGTGTGCAGGACGCCGTAGAAAGTGTACGGTACTCCAGTGGGATTGCGCAGGACGTCATAGAAAGTGTGCAGGACCCAGTGGGAGTGTGCAGGACGTCATAGAAAGGGTGCAGGACGTCATTGAAAAAGCGCAGGACCCAGTGGAATTGCGCAGGACGTCATATAAAGTGTGCAGGACCCAGTGGGAGTGTGCAGGGCGCCGTAGAAAGTGTACGGGACCCCAGTGGGAGTGCGCAGAAAGTCATAGAAAGTGTGCAGGACCCAGTGTTAGTGCGCAGGACGTCATAGAAAGTGTGAAGGACGTCATTGAAAAAGCGCAGGACCCAGTGGAATTGCGCAGGACGTCATATAAAGTGTGAAGGAGATCTGTGGATGTGTGCAGGACGCCGTAGAAAGTGTACGGGACCCCAGTGAGAGTGCGCAGAAAGTCATAGAAAGTGTGCAGGACCCAGTGGGAGTGCGCAGGACGTCATAGAAAGGGTGCAGGACGTCATGGAAAAAGTGCAGGACCCAGTGGGAGCGCGCAGGACGTCATAGAAAGTGTGAAGGAGACCTGTGGATGTGTGCAGGACGCCGTAGAAAGTGTACGGTACCCCAGTGGAATTGCGCAAGACGTCATAGAAAGTGTGCAGGACCCAGTGGAAGTGTGCAGGACGCCGTAGAAAGTGTACGGGACCCCAGTGGGAGTGCGCAGGACGTCATAGAAAGTGTGAAGGACGTCATGGAAAATGGGCAGAACCCAGTGGGAGTGTGCAGGACGCCGTAGAAAGTGTACGGTACCCCAGTGGGATTGCGCAGGACGTCATAGAAAGTGTGCAGGACCCAGTGGGAGTGTGCAGGACGCCGTAGAAAGTGTACGGTACCCCAGTGGGATTGCGCAGGACGTCATAGAAAGTGTGCAGGACCCAGTGGGAGTGTGCAGGACGCCGTAGAAAGTGTACGGGACCCCAGTGGGAGTGCGCAGGACGTCATAGAAAGTGTGCAGGACGTCATGGAAAATGGGCAGAACCCAGTGGGAGTGCGCAGGACGTCATAGAAAGTGTGCAGGACGTCATGGAAAATGGGCAGGATCTCAGTGGGAGTGCGCAGGACGTCATAGAATGTGTGCAGGACACCTGTGGGAGTGTGCTGAACGCCTTAGAAAGTGTACGGGACCCAAGTGGGAGTGCGCAGGACGCCATAGAAAGTGTGCAGGATGTCATGGAAAAAGCGCAGCACCCAGTGGGAGTGTGCAGGACGCCGTAGAAAGTGTGCAGGACCCGTGTGTGCAGGAAAAAAGTGTACGGGACCCCAGTGGGAGTGCGCAGAAAGTCATAGAAAGTGTGAAGGAGATCTGTGGATGTGTGCAGGACGCCGTAGAAAGTGTACGGTACCCCAATGGAATTGCGCAAGACGTCATAGAAAGTGTGCAGGACGTCATGGAAAAAGTGCAGGACCCAGTGGGAGTGCGCAGAAAGTCATAGAAAGTGTGCAGGACGTCATGAAAAAAAGCAGGACCCAGTGGGGGTGCGCAGGACGTCATAGAAAGTGTGCAGGACCCAGTGGGAGTGTTCAGGACGCCATAGAAAGTGTACGGGACCCCAGTGGGAGTGCGCAGAAAGTCATAGAAAGTGTGCAGGACGTCATGAAAAAAAGCAGGACCCAGTGAGGGTACGCAGGACGTCATAGAAAGTGTGAAGGACGTCATGGAAAATGGGCAGAACCCAGTGGGAGTGTGCAGGACGCCGTAGAAAGTGTACGGGACCCCAGTGGGAGTGCGCAGGACGTCATAGAAAGTGTGCAGGACCCAGTGGGAGTGTGCAGTACGCCGTAGAAAGTGTACGGGACCATAGTGGGAGTGCGCAGGACGTCATAGAAAGTGTGCAGGACGTCATGGAAAAAGCGCAGGACCCAGTGGGAGTGCGCAGGACGTCATATAAAGTGTGCAGGACGTCATAGAAAGTGTGCAGGACCCAGTGGGAGTGCGCAGGACGTCATAGAAAGTGTGCAGGGCGTCATGGAAAAAAGCAGGACCCAGTGGGAGTGCGCAGGACGTCATAGAAAGTGTGCAGGAGACCTGTGGATGTGTGCAGGACGCCGTAGAAAGTGTACGGTACCCCAGTGGGATTGCGCAGGACGTCATAGAAAGTGTGCAGGACCCAGTGGGAGTGTGCAGGACGCCGTAGAAAGTGTACGGGACCCCAGTGGGAGTGCGCAGGACGTCATAGAAAGTGTGCAGGACGTCATGGAAAATGGGCAGGATCTCAGTGGGAGTGCGCAGGAAGTCATAGAAAGTGTGCAGGACCCAGTGGGAGTGTGCAGGACGCCGTAGAAAGTGTGCAGGAGACCTGTGGATGTGTGCAAGACGCCGTAGAAAGTGTACGGTACCCCAGTGGGATTGCGCAGGACGTCATTGAAAGTGTGCAGGACCCAGTGGGAGTGTGCAGGACGCCGTAGAAAGTGTACGGGACCCCAGTGGGAGTGCGCAGAAAGTCATAGAAAGTGTGCAGGACGTCATGGAAAAAGTGCAGGACCCAGTGGGAGCGCGCAGGACGTCATGGAAAAAGCGCAGGACCCAGTGGGAGTGCGCAGGACGTCATATAAAGTGTGCAGGACCCCAGTGAGAGTGCGCAGAAAGTCATAGAAAGTGTGCAGGACCCAGTGGGAGTGCGCAGGAAGTCATAGAAAGTGTGCAGGACGTCATGGAAAAAGGGCAGAACCCCAGTGTTAGTGCGCAGGACGTCATAGAAAGTGTGCAGGACCCAGTGGGAGCGTGCAGGACGCCGTAGAAATTTTACGGGACCCAAGTGGGAGTGCACAGGACGCCGTAGAAAGTGTACGGGACCCCAGTGGGAGTGCGCAGAAAGTCATAGAAAGTGTGCAGGACCCAGTGGGAGTGCGCAGGACGTCATAGAAAGGGTGCAGGACGTCATGGAAAAAGTGCAGGACCCAGTGGGAGCGCGCAGGACGTCATAGAAAGTGTGCAGGAGACCTGTGGATGTGTGCAGGACGCCGTAGAAAGTGTACGGTACCCCAGTGGGATTGCGCAGGACGTCATAGAAAGTGTGCAGGACCCAGTGGGAGTGTGCAGGACGCCGTAGAAAGTGTACGGGACCCCAGTGGGAGTGCGCAGGACGTCATAGAAAGTGTGAAGGACGTCATGGAAAATGGGCAGAACCCAGTGGGAGTACGCAGGACGTCATGGAAAAAGCGCAGGACCCAGTGGGAGTGTGCAGGACGCCGTAGAAAGTGTACGGGACCCCAGTGGGAGTGCGCAGGACGTCATAGAAAGGGTGCAGGACGTCATGGAAAAAGTGCAGGACCCAGTGGGAGTGCGCAGGACGTCATAGAAAGTGTGCAGGACGCCGTATAAAGTGTAAGGGTCCCCAGTGGGAGTGCGCGGGACGTCATAGAAAGTGTGCAGGATACCTGTGGATGTGTGCAGGACGCCGTAGAAAGTGTACGGTACCCCAGTGGGAGTGCGCAGGACGTCATAGAAAGTGTGCAGGACCCAGTGGGAGCGTGCAGGACGCCGTAGAAAGTGTACGGGACCCCAGTGGGAGTGCGCAGGACGTCATAGAAAGTGTGCAGGACGTCATGGAAAATGGGCAGAACCCAGTGGGAGTGCGCAGGACGTCATAGAAAGTGCGCAGGACGTCATGGAAAATGGGCAGGATCTCAGTGGGAGTGCGCAGGACGTCGTAGAAAGTGTGCACGACCCAGTGGGAGTGCGCAGGACGTCAGAGAAAGTGTGCAGGACGTCATGAAAAAAAGCAGGACCCAGTGGGGGTGCGCAGGACGTCATAGAAAGGGTGCAGGACGTCATGGAAAATGGGCAGGATCTCAGTGGGAGTGCGCAGGACGTCGTAGAAAGTGTGCACGACCCAGTTGGAGTGTGCAGGACGTCATAGAAAGTGTGCAGGACCCAAAGGGAGTGCGCAGGACGTCATAGAAAGGGTGCAGGACGTCATGGAAAAAGTGCAGGACCCAGTGGGAGTGCGCAGGACGTCATAGAAAGTGTGCAGGACCCAGTGGGAGCGTGCAGGACGCCGTAGAAAGTGTACGGGACCCCAGTGGGAGTGCGCAGGACGTCATAGAAAGTGTGCAGGGCGTCATGGAAAATGGGCAGGATCTCAGTGGGAGTGCGCAGGACGTCATAGAAAGTGTGCAGGACGTCATGAAAAAAAGCAGGACCCAGTGGGAGTGTGCAGGACGCCGTAGAAAGTGTACGGTACCCCAGTGGGAGTGCGCAGGACGTCATAGAAAGTGTGCAGGACCCAGTGGGAGTGCGCAGGACGTCATAGAAAGTGTGCAGGGCGTCATGGAAAATGGGCAGGGTCTCAGTGGGAGTGCGCAGGACGTCATAGAAAGTGTGCAGGACGTCATGGAAAAAGCGCAGGACCCAGTGGGAGTGCGCAGGACGCATAGAAAAGTGTGCAGGACCCAGTGGGGGTGCGCAGGACGTCATAGAAAGGGTGCAGGACGTCATGGAAAAAGTGCAGGACCCAGTGGGGGTGCGCAGGACGTCATAGAAAGTGTGCAGGAGACCTGTGGATGGGTGCAGGACGCCGGCGAAAGTGTACGGGACCCCAGTGGGAGTGCGCAGAAAGTCATAGAAAGTGTGCAGGACCCAGTGGAAGTGTGCAGGACGCCAAAGAAATTTTACGGGACCCAAGTGGGAGTGCGCAGGACGTCATAGAAAGTGTGAAGGACGTCATGGAAAATGGGCAGAACCCAGTGGGAGTACGCAGGACGTCATGGAAAAAGCGCAGGACCCAGTGGGAGTGTGCAGGACGCCGTAGAAAGTGTACGGGACCCCAGTGGGAGTGCGCAGGACGTCATAGAAAGGGTGCAGGACGTCATGGAAAAAAGCAGGACCCAGTGGGAGTGCGCAGGACGTCATAGAAAGGGTGCAGGACGTCATGGAAAAAGTGCAGGACCCAGTGGGAGCGCGCAGGACGTCATAGAAAGTGTGCAGGAGACCTGTGGATGTGTGCAGGACGCCGTAGAAAGTGTACGGTACCCCAGTGGGATTGCACAGGACGTCATGGAAAGTGTACAGGACCCAGTGGGAGTGTGCAGGACGCCGTAGAAAGTGTACGGGACCCCAGTGTTAGTGCGCAGGACGTCATAGAAAGTGTGAAGGACGTCATTGAAAAAGCGCAGGACCCAGTGGAATTGCGCAGGACGTCATATAAAGTGTGCAGGACACCTGTGGGAGTGTGCTGAACGCCGTAGAAAGTGTACGGGACCCCAATGGGAGTGCGCAGGACGTCATAGAAAGTGTGCAGGACGTCATGTAAAATGGGCAGAACACCAGTGGGAGTGCGCAGGACGTCATAGAAAGTGTGCAGGACGTCATGGAAAAAAGCAGGACCCAGTGGGAGTGCGCAGGACGCCATAGAAAGTGTGCAGGACACCTGTGGGAGTGTGCTGAACGCCGTAGAAAGTGTACGGGACCCCAATGGGAGTGCGCAGGACGTCATAGAAAGTGTGCAGGACGTCATGGAAAATGGGCAGGATCTCAGTGGGAGTGCGCAGGACGTCGTAGAAAGTGTGCACGACCCACTGGGAGTGTGCAGGACGTCATAGAAAGTGTGCAGGACCCAGTGGGAGTGTTGAGGACGCCATAGAAAGTGTACGGGACCCCAGCGTTAGTGCGCAGGACGTCATAGAAAGTGTGAAGGACGTCATGGAAAATGGGCAGAACCCAGTGGGAGTACGCAGGACGTCATAGAAAGTGTGCAGGACGTCATGGAAAAAGCGCAGGACCCCAGCGGGAGTGTACAGGACGCCGTAGAAAGTGCACGGGACCACTGTGGAAGTGCGCAGGAAGTCATAGATAGTGTGCAGGACGTCATGGAAAATGGGCAGAACCCAGTGGGAGTGCGCAGGACGTCATAGAAAGTGTGCAGGACGTCATGGAAAAAGCGCACGACCCCGTGGGAGTGTTCAGGACGCCGTAGAAAGTGTACGGGACCCCAGTGGGAGTGCGCAGAAAGTCATAGAAAGTGTGCAGGACGTCATGAAAAAAAGCAGGACCCAGTGAGGGTACGCAGGACGTCATAGAAAGGGTGCAGGACGTCATGGAAAAAGTGCAGGACCCAGCGGGAGCGCGCAGGACGTAATAGAAAGTGTGCAGGAGACCTGTGGATGTGTGCAGGACGCCGTAGAAAGTGTACG
Source organism: Aplectana chamaeleonis (assembly GCA_029168955.1). NCBI lineage: Eukaryota > Metazoa > Nematoda > Chromadorea > Rhabditida > Cosmocercidae > Aplectana > Aplectana chamaeleonis. Next base: position 91,015 of record JAPDOI010002041.1, on the reverse strand, counting down.
GTACCTCAGTGGGATTGCGCAGGACGTCATAGAAAGTGTGCAGGACCCAGTGGGAGTGTTGAGGACGCCATAGAAAGTGTACGGGACCCCAGTGGGAGTGCGCAGAAAGTCATAGAAAGTGTGCAGGACGTCATGGAAAAAGGGCAGAACCCCAGTGTTAGTGCGCAGGACGTCATAGAAAGTGTGAAGGAGACCTGTGGATGTGTGCAGGACGCCGTAGAAAGTGCACGGGACCACTGTGGAAGTGCGCAGGAAGTCACAGAAAGTGTGCAGGACGTCATGGAAAAAGCGCACGACCGCGTGGGAGTGTTCAGGACGCCGTAGAAAGTGTGCAGGACCCAGTGGGAGTGTGCAGTACGCCGTAGAAAGTGTACGGGACCCCAGTGGGAGTGCGCAGGATGTCATAGAAAGTGTGCAGGACCCAGTGGGAGCAAGCAGGACGCTGTAGAAAGTGTACGGGACCTCAGTGGGAGTGTGCAGGACGCCGTATAAAGTGTACGGGTCCCCAGTGGGAGTGCGCAGGACGTCATAGAAAGTGTGCAGGACGTCATGGAAAAAGCGCAGGACCCAGTGGGAGTGTGCAGGACGTCATATAAAGTGTGCAGGACCCAGTGGGAGTGTGCAGTACGCCGTAGAAAGTGTACGGTACTCCAGTGGGATTGCGCAGGACGTCATAGAAAGTGTGCAGGACCCAGTGGGAGTGTGCAGGACGCCGTAGAAAGTGTACGGGACCCCAGTGGGAGTGCGCAGGACGTCATAGAAAGTGTGCAGGACGTCATGGAAAAGGGCAGAACCCCAGCGTTAGTGCGCAGGACGTCACAAAAAGGGTGCAGGACGTCATGGAAAAAGTGCAGGACCCAGTGGGAGCGCGCAGGACGTCATAGAAAGTGTGCAGGAGACCTGTGGATGTGTGCAGGACGCCGTAGAAAGTGTACGGGACCCCAGTGGGAGTGCGCAGGACGTCATAGAAAGTGTGCAGGACGTCATGAAAAAAAGCAGGACCCAGTGGGAGTGCGCAGGACGTCATAGAGAGGGTGCAGGACGTCATGGAAAAAGTGCAGGACCCAGTGGGAGCGCGCAGGACGTAATAGAAAGTGTGCAGGAGACCTGTGGATGTGTGCAGGACGCCGTAGAAAGTGTACGGTACCCCAGTGGGATTGCGCAGGACGTCATAGAAAGTGTGCAGGACCCAGTGGGAGTGTGCAGGACGCCGTAGAAAGTGTACGGGACCCCAGTGGGAGTGCGCAGGACGTCATAGAAAGTGTGCAGGACGTCATGGAAAATGGGCAGAACCCAATGGGAGTACGCAGGACGTCATAGAAAGTGTGCAGGACCCCAGCGGGAGTGTGCAGGACGCCGTAGAAAGTGCACGGGACCACTGTGGAAGTGCGCAGGACGTCATAGAAAGTGTGAAGGACGCCATAGAAAAAGCGCAGGACCCAGTGGGAGCGCGCAGGACGTAATAGAAAGTGTGCAGGAGACCTGTGGATGTGTGCAGGACGCCGTAGAAAGTGTACGGAACTCCAGTGGGAGTGCGCAGAAAGTCATAGAAAGTGTGCAGGACGTCATGGAAAAAGGGCAGAACCCCAGCGTTAGTGCGCAGGACGTCATAGAAAGTGTGAAGGACGTCATGGAAAATGGGCAGAACCCAGTGGGAGTGTGCAGGACGCCGTAGAAAGTGTACGGTACCCCAGTGGGATTGCGCAGGACGTCATAGAAAGTGTGCAGGACGCCGTAGAAAGTGTACGGTACCCCAGTGGGATTGCGCAGGACGTCATGGAAAATGGGCAGAACCCAGTGGGAGTGTGCAGGACGCCGTAGAAAGTGTACGGTACCCCAGTGGGATTGCGCAGGACGTCATAGAAAGTGTGCAGGACCCAGTGGGAGTGTGCAGGACGCCGTAGATAGTGTACGGGACCCCAGTGGGAGTGCGCAGGACGTCATAGAAAGTGTGCAGGACGTCATGGAAAAAGGGCAGAACCCCAGCGTTAGTGCGCAGGACGTCATAGAAAGTGTGAAGGACGTCATGGAAAATGGGCAGAACCCAGTGGGAGTACGCAGGACGTCATAGAAAGTGTGCAGGACGTCATGGAAAAAGCGCACGACCCAGTGGGAGTGTGCAGGACGCCGTAGAAAGTGTACGGGACCCCAGTGTTAGTGCGCAGGACGTCATAGAAAGTGTGAAGGACGTCATGGAAAAAGCGCACGACCCCGTGGGAGTGCGCAGGAAGTCATAGAAAGTGTGCAGGACGTCATGGAAAAAGTGCAGGACCCAGTGGGAGCGCGCAGGACGTCATAGAAAGTGTGCAGGAGACCTGTGGATGTGTGCAAGACGCCGTAGAAAGTGTACGGTACCCCAGTGGGATTGCGCAGGACGTCATTGAAAGTGTGCAGGACCCAGTGGGAGTGTGCAGGACGCCGTAGAAAGTGTACGGGACCCCAGTGGGAGTGCGCAGAAAGTCATAGAAAGTGTGCAGGACGTCATGGAAAAAGTGCAGGACCCAGTGGGAGCGCGCAGGACGTCATAGAAAGTGTGCAGGACCCAGTGGGAGCGTGCAGGACGCCGTAGAAAGTGTACGGGACCCCAGTGGGAGTGCGCAGGACGTCATAGAAAGTGTGCAGGACCCAGTGGGAGTGTGCAGGACGCCGTAGAAAGTGTACGGGACCCCAGTGGGAGTGCGCAGAAAGTCATAGAAAGTGTGCAGGACGTCATGGAAAAAAAGCAGGACCCAGTGGGAGTGCGCAGGACGTCATAGAAAGGGTGCAGGACGTCATGGAAAAAGTGCAGGACCCAGTGGGAGCGCGCAGGACGTAATAGAAAGTGTGCAGGAGACCTGTGGATGTGTGCAGGACGCCGTAGAAAGTGTACGGGACCCCAGTGGGAGTGCGCAGAAAGTCATAGAAAGTGTGCAGGACGTCATGGAAAAAAAGCAGGACCCAGTGGGAGTGCGCAGGACGTCATAGAGAGGGTGCAGGACGTCATGGAAAAAGTGCAGGACCCAGTGGGAGCGCGCAGGACGTCATAGAAAGTGTGCAGGACCCAGTGGGAGTGTGCAGGACGCCGTAGAAAGTGTACGGGACCCCAGTGGGAGTGCGCAGGACGTCATAGAAAGTGTGCAGGACCCAGTGGGAGTGTGCAGGACGCCGTAGAAAGTGTACGGGACCCCAGTGGGAGTGCGCAGGACGTCATAGAAAGTGTGCAGGGCGTCATGGAAAATGGGCAGGATCTCAGTGGGAGTGCGCAGGACGTCATAGAAAGTGTGCAGGACCCAGTGGGAGTGTGCAGGACGCCGTATAAAGTGTACGGGTCCCCAGTGGGAGTGCGCAGGACGTCATAGAAAGTGTGCAGGACCCAGTGGGAGTGCGCAGGACGTCATAGAAAGTGTGCACGACCCAGTTGGAGTGTGCAGGACGTCATAGAAAGTGTGCAGGACCCCAGCGGGAGTGTGCAGGACGCCGTAGAAAGTGTACGGGACCCCAGTGGGAGTGCGCAGGACGTCATAGAAAGTGTGCAGGGCGTCATGGAAAATGGGCAGGGTCTCAGTGGGAGTGCGCAGGACGTCATAGAAAGTGTGCAGGACCCAGTGGGAGCACGCAGGACGTCATAGAAAGTGTGCAGGATACCTGTGGATGTGTGCAGGACGCCGTAGAAAGTGTACGGTACCCCAGTGGGAGTGCGCAGGACGTCATAGAAAGTGTGCAGGACCCAGTGGGAGCGTGCAGGACGCCGTAGAAAGTGTACGGGACCCCAGTGGGAGTGCGCAGGACGTCATAGAAAGTGTGCAGGAGACCTGTGGATGTGTGCAGGACGCCGTAGAAAGTGTACGGTACTCCAGTGGGATTGCGCAGGACGTCATAGAAAGTGTGCAGGACCCAGTGGGAGTGTGCAGGACGCCGTAGAAAGTGTACGGGACCCCAGTGGGAGTGCGCAGGACGTCATAGAAAGTGTGCAGGACGTCATGGAAAAAGGGCAGAACCCCAGTGTTAGTGCGCAGGACGTCATAGAAAGTGTGAAGGACGTCATGGAAAAAGCGCAGGACCCAGTGGGAGTGCGCAGGACGTCATATAAAGTGTGCAGGACACCTGTGGGAGTGTGCTGAACGCCGTAGAAAGTGTACGGGACCCCAATGGGAGTGCGCAGGACGTCATAGAAAGTGTGCAGGGCGTCATGGAAAAAAGCAGGACCCAGTGGGAGTGCGCAGGACGTCATAGAGAGGGTGCAGGACGTCATGGAAAAGTGCAGGACCCAGTGGGAGCGCGCAGGACGTCATAGAAAGTGTGCAGGAGACCTGTGGATGTGTGCAGGACGCCGTCGAAAGTGTACTGTACCCCAGTGGGATTGCGCAGGACGTCATAGAAAGTGTACAGGACCCAGTGGGAGTGTGCATGACGCCGTAGAAAGTGTACGGGACCCCAGTGTTAGTGCGCAGGACGTCATAGAAAGTGTGAAGGACGTCACTGAAAAAGCGCAGGACCCAGTGGGAGTGCGCAGGACGTCATATAAAGTGTGCAGGACGTCATGGAAAAAGTGCAGGACCCAGTGGGAGCGCGCAGGACGCCCTAGAAATTGTACGGCACCCCAGTGGGAGTGCGCAGGACGTCATAGAAAGTGTGCAGGACGTCATGCAAAAAAGCAGGACCCAGTGGGAGTGTGCAGGACGTCATAGAAAGTGTGCAGGACCCCAGCGGGAGTGTGCAGGACGCCGTAGAAAGTGCACGGGACCACTGTGGAAGTGCGCAGAAAGTCATAGAAAGTGTGCAGGACCCAGTGGGAGTGCGCAGGACGTCATAGAAAGTGTGCAGGACCCCAGTGGGAGTGCACAGGACGTCATAGAAAGTGTGCAGGACGTCATAGAAAGTGTGCAGGACCCAGTGGGAGTGTGCAGGACGCCGTAGAAAGTGTACGGGACCCCAGTGGGAGTGCGCAGGACGTCATAGAAAGTGTGCAGGACGTCATGGAAAAAGTGCAGGACCCAGTGGGAGCACGCAGGACGTCATAGAAAGTGTGCAGGACGTCATGGAAGTGTGCAGGACCCCGTGGGAGTGCGCAGGAAGTCATAGAAAGTGTGCAGGACGTCATAGAAAGTGTGCAGGACCCAGTGGGAGTGTGCAGGACGTCATAGAAAGTGTGCAGGACCCAGTGGGAGTGTGCAGGACGCCGTAGAAAGTGTACGGTACCCCAGTGGGATTGTGCAGGACGTCATAGAAAGTGTGCAGGACCCAGTGGGAGTGTGCAGGACGTCATAGAAAGTGTGCAGGACGTCATGGAAAAAAGCAGGACCCAGTGGAAGTGCGCAGGACGTCATAGAAAGTGTGCAGGACGTCATGGAAAAAGCGCACGACCCCGTGGGAGTGTTCAGGACGCCATAGAAAGTGTACGGAACTCCAGTGGGAGTGCGCAGAAAGTCATAGAAAGTGTGCAGGACGTCATGGAAAAAGGGCAGAACCCCAGCGTTAGTGCGCAGGACGTCATAGAAAGTGTGAAGGACGTCATGGAAAATGGGCAGAACCCAGTGGGAGTACGCAGGACGTCATGGAAAAAGCGCAGGACCCAGTGGGAGTGTGCAGGACGTCATAGAAAGTGTGCAGGACCCAGTGGGAGTGCGCAGGACGTCATAGAAAGGGTGCAGGACGTCATGGAAAAAGTGCAGGACCCAGTGGGAGCGCGCAGGACGTCATAGAAAGTGTGAAGGAGACCTGTGGATGTGTGCAGGACGCCGTAGAAAGTGTACGGTACCCCAGTGGGAGTGCGCAGGACGTCAGAGAAAGTGTGCAGGACCCAGTGGGAGCGTGCAGGACGCCGTAGAAAGTGTACGGGACCCCAGTGGGAGTGCGCAGGACGTCATAGAAAGTGTGCAGGACGTCATGGAAAATGGGCAGAACCCAGTGGGAGTGCGCAGGACGTCATAGAAAGTGTGCAGGACCCAGTGGGAGCGTGCAGGACGCCGTAGAAAGTGTACGGGACCCCAGTGGGAGTGCGCAGGACGTCATAGAAAGTGTGCAGGATACCTGTGGATGTGTGCAGGACGCCGTAGAAAGTGTACGGTACCCCAGTGGGAGTGCGCAGGACGTCATAGAAAGTGTGCAGGACCCAGTGGGAGCGTGCAGGACGCCGTAGAAAGTGTACGGGACCCCAGTGGGAGTGCGCAGGACGTCATAGAAAGGGTGCAGGACGTCATGGAAAAAGTGCAGGACCCAGTGGGAGCGCGCAGGACGTCATAGAAAGTGTGCAGGACCCAGTGGGAGTGTGCAGGACGCCGTAGAAAGTGTACGGGACCCCAGTGGGAGTGCGCAGGACGTCATAGAAAGTGTGCAGGACGTCATGGAAAAGGGCAGAACCCCAGCGTTAGTGCGCAGGACGTCATAGAAAGTGTGAAGGACGTCATGGAAAATGGGCAGAACCCAGTGGGAGTACGCAGGACGTCATGGAAAAAGCGCAGGACCCAGTGGGAGTGTGCAGGACGCCGTAGAAAGTGCACGGGACCCCAGTGGGAGTGCGCAGGACGTCATAGAAAGGGTGCAGGATCTCAGTGGGAGTGCGCGGGACGTCGTAGAAAGTGTGCAGGACCCAGTGGGAGTGTGCAGGACGTCATAGAAAGTGTGCAGGACCCCAGCGGGAGTGTGCAGGACGCCGTAGAAAGTGCACGGGACCCAAGTGGGAGTGCACAGGACGTCATAGAAAGTGTGCAGGACGTCATGGAAAATGGGCAGGATCTCAGTGGGAGTGCGCAGGACGTCATAAAAAGTGTGCAGGACCCAGTGGGAGTGTGCAGGACGTCATAGAAAGTGTGCAGGAGACCTGTGGATGTGTGCAGGACGCCGTAGAAAGTGTACGGTACTCCAGTGGGATTGCGCAGGACGTCATAGAAAGTGTGCAGGACCCAGTGGGAGTGTGCAGGACGCCGTATAAAGTGTACGGGTCCCCAGTGGGAGTGCGCAGGACGTCATAGAAAGTGTGCAGGAGACCTGTGGATGTGTGCAGGACGCCGTAGAAAGTGTACGGTACCCCAGTGGGATTGCGCAGGACGTCATAGAAAGTGTGCAGGACCCAGTGGGAGTGTGCAGGACGCCGTAGAAAGTGTACGGGACCCCAGTGGGAGTGCGCAGGACGTCATAGAAAGTGTGCAGGACGTCATGGAAAAAGGGCAGAACCCCAGTGTTAGTGCGCAGGACGTCATAGAAAGTGTGAAGGACGTCATGGAAAAAGCGCAGGACCCAGTGGGAGTGCGCAGGACGTCATATAAAGTGTGCAGGACACCTGTGGGAGTGTGCTGAACGCCGTAGAAAGTGTACGGGACCCCAATGGGAGTGCGCAGGACGTCATAGAAAGTGTGCAGGGCGTCATGGAAAAAAGCAGGACCCAGTGGGAGTGCGCAGGACGTCACAGAAAGGAAGCAGGACGTCATGGAAAAAGTGCAGGACCCAGTGGGAGCGCGCAGGACGTCATAGAAAGTGTGCAGGAGACCTGTGGATGTGTGCAGGACGCCGTAGAAAGTGTACGGTACCCCAGTGGGATTGCGCAGGACGTCATAGAAAGTGTGCAGGACCCAGTGGGAGTGTGCAGGACGCCGTAGAAAGTGTACGGGACCCCAATGGGAGTGCGCAGGACGTCATAGAAAGTGTGCAGGACGTCATGGAAAATGGGCAGAACACCAGTGGGAGTGCGCAGTACGTCAGAGAAAGTGCTCAGGACGTCATGGAAAATGGGCAGAACCCAGTGGGAGTGCGCAGGACGTCAGAGAAAGTGTGCAGGACGTCATGAAAAAAAGCAGGACCCAGTGGGGGTGCGCAGGACGTCATAGAAAGGGTGCAGGAGACCTGTGGATGTGTGCAGGACGCCGTAGAAAGTGTACGGGACCCCAGTGGGATTGCGCAGGACGTCTTCGAAAGTGTGCAGGACCCAGTGGGAGCGCGCAGGACGTAATAGAAAGTGTGCAGGACGTCATGGAAAAAGCGCACGACCCCGTGGGAGTGTGCAGGACGCCGTAGAAAGTGTACGGGACCCCAGTGTTAGTGCGCAGGACGTCATAGAAAGTGTGCAGGACGTCATGGAAAAAGCGCACGACCCCGTGGGAGTGTTCAGGACGCCATAGAAAGTGTGCAGGACGTCATGGAAAAAGCGCACGACCCCGTGGGAGTGTTCAGGACGCCGTAGAAAGTGTGCAGGACGTCATGCAAAAAAGCAGGACCCAGTGGGAGTGTGCAGGACGTCATAGAAAGTGTGCAGGACCCCAGCGGGAGTGTGCAGGACGCCGTAGAAAGTGCACGGGACCCAGTGGGAGTGCGCAGGACGTCATAGAAAGTGTACGGGTCCCCAGTGGGAGTGCGCAGAAAGTCATAGAAAGTGTGCAGGACCCAGTGGGAGTGCGCAGGACGTCATAGAGAGGGTGCAGGACGTTATGGAAAAAGTGCAGGACCCAGTGGGAGTGTGCAGGACGCCGTAGAAAGTGTACGGGACCCCAGTGGGAGTGCGCAGAAAGTCATAGAAAGTGTGCAGGACGTCATGGAAAAAAAGCAGGACCCAGTGGGAGCGCGCAGGACGTCATAGAAAGTGTGAAGGACGTCAAGGAAAATGGGCAGAACCCAGTGGGAGTACGCAGGACGTCATAGAAAGTGTGCAGGACGTCATGGAAAAAGCGCAGGACCCAGTGGGAGTGTGCAGAAAGTCATAGAAAGTGTGCAGGACCCAGTGGGAGTGCGCAGGACGTCATAGAAAGGGTGCAGGACGTCATGGAAAAAGTGCAGGACCCAGTGGGAGCGCGCAGGACGTCATAGAAAGTGTGAAGGAGACCTGTGGATGTGTGCAGGACGCCGTAGAAAGTGTACGGTACCCCAGTGGAATTGCGCAAGACGTCATAGAAAGTGTGCAGGACCCAGTGGAAGTGTGCAGGACGCCGTAGAAATTTTACGGGACCCAGGTGGGAGTGCACAGGACGTCATAGAAAGTGTGCAGGACGTCATGGAAAATGGGCAGGATCTCAGTGGGAGTGCGCAGGACGTCATAGAAAGTGTGCAGGACCCAGTGGGAGTGTGCAGGACGCCGTATAAAGTGTACGGGTCCCCAGTGGGAGTGCGCAGGACGTCATAGAAAGGGTGCAGGACGTCATGGAAAAAGTGCAGGACCCAGTGGGAGCGCGCAGGACGTCATAGAAAGTGTGCAGGACCCAGTGGGAGTGTGCAGGACACCGTATAAAGTGTACGGGTCTCCAGTGGGAGTGCGCAGGAAGTCATGGAAAATGGGCAGGATCTCAGTGGGAGTGCGCGGGACGTCGTAGAAAGTGTGCAGGACCCAGTGGGAGTGTGCAGGACGTCATAGAAAGTGTGCAGGACCCCAGCGGGAGTGTGCAGGACGCCGTAGAAAGTGCACGGGACTACTGTGGAAGTGCGCAGGAAGTCATAGAAAGTGTGCAGGACGTCATTGAAAAAGCGCAGGACCCAGTGGAATTGCGCAGGACGTCATATAAAGTGTGCAGGACCCAGTGGGAGTGTGCAGTACGCCGTAGAAAGTGTACGGTACTCCAGTGGGATTGCGCAGGACGTCATAGAAAGTGTGCAGGACCCAGTGGGAGTGTGCAGTACGCCGTAGAAAGTGTACGGGACCCCAGTGGGAGTGCGCAGGACGTCATAGAAAGTGTGCAGGACGTCATGGAAAAAGGGCAGAACCCCAGTGTTAGTGCGCAGGACGTCATAGAAAGTGTGAAGGACGTCATGGAAAAAGCGCAGGACCCAGTGGGATTGCGCAGGACGTCATAGAAAGTGTGCAGGACCCAGTGGGAGTGTGCAGTACGCCGTAGAAAGTGTACGGGACCCCAATGGGAGTGCGCAGGACGTCATAGAAAGTGTGCAGGGCGTCATGGAAAAAAGCAGGACCCAGTGGGAGTGCGCAGGACGTCACAGAAAGGGTGCAGGACGTCATGGAAAAAGTGCAGGACCCAGTGGGAGCGCGCAGGACGTCATAGAAAGTGTGCAGGACCCAGTGGGAGTGTGCAGGACGCCGTAGAAAGTGTACGAGACCCCAGTGGGAGTGCGCAGGACGTCATAGAAAGTGTGCAGGACGGCATGGAAAATGGGCAGGAGCCAGTGGGAGTGCGCAGGACGTCACAGAAAGTGTGCAGGACGCCGTAGAAAGTGTACGGGACCCCAGTGTTAGTGCGCAGGACGTCATAGAAAGTGTGAAGGACGTCACTGAAAAAGCGCAGGACCCAGTGGGAGTGCGCAGGACGTCATATAAAGTGTGCAGGACACCTGTGGGAGTGTGCTGAACGCCGTAGAAAGTGTACGGGACCCCAGTGGTAGTAGGACGTCATGAAAAATGGGCAGGATCTCAGTGGGAGTGCGCAGGACGTCGTAGAAAGTGTGCACGACCCACTGGGAGTGTGCAGGACGTCATAGAAAGTGTGCAGGACCCCAGCGGGAGTGTACAGGACGCCGTAGAAAGTGCACGGGACCACTGTGGAAGTGCGCAGGAAGTCATAGATAGTGTGCAGGACGTCATGGAAAATGGGCAGAACCCACTGGGAGTGCGCAGGACGTCATAGAAAGTGTGCAGGACGTCATGGAAAAAGCGCACGACCCCGTGGGAGTGTTCAGGACGCCGTAGAAAGTGTACGGGACCCCAGTGGGAGTGCGCAGAAAGTCATAGAAAGTGTGCAGGACGTCATGAAAAAAAGCAGGACCCAGTGGGGGTGCGCAGGACGTCATAGAAAGGGTGCAGGACGTCATGGAAAAAGTGCAGGACCCAGTGGGAGCGCGCAGGACGTAATAGAAAGTGTGCAGGAGACCTGTGGATGTGTGCAGGACGCCGTAGAAAGTGTACGGGACCCCAGTGGGAGTGCGCAGGACGTCATAGAAAGTGTGCAGGACGTCATGGAAAAAGCGCAGGATCTCAGTGGGAGTGTGCAGGACGTAATAGAAAGTGTGCAGGACGTCATGGAAAAAGCGCAGGACCCAGTGGGAGTGTGCAGGACGCCGTAGAAAGTGTACGGGACCCCAGTGGGAGTGCGCAGGACGTCATAGAAAGGGTGCAGGACGTCATGGAAAAAGTGCAGGACCCAGTGGGAGCACGCAGGACGTCATAGAAAGTGTGCAGGATACCTGTGGATGTGTGCAGGACGCCGTAGAAAGTGTACGGTACCCCAGTGGGAGTGCGCAGGACGTCATAGAAAGTGTGCAGGACCCAGTGGGAGTGTGCAGGACGCCGTAGAAAGTGTACGGGACCCCAGTGGGAGTGCGCAGGACGTCATAGAAAGTGTGCAGGACGTCATGGAAAAAGGGCAGAACCCCAGCGTTAGTGCGCAGGACGTCATAGAAAGTGTGAAGGACGTCATGGAAAAAGCGCAGGACCCAGTGGGAGTGTGCAGGACGTCATGGAAAAGGGCAGAACCCCAGCGTTAGTGCGCAGGACGCCGTAGAAAGTGTACGGGACCCCAGTGGGAGTGCGCAGGACGTCATAGAAAGGGTGCAGGACGTCATGGAAAAAGTGCAGGACCCAGTGGGAGCGCGCAGGACGTCATAGAAAGTGTGCAGGAGACCTGTGGATGTGTGCAGGACGCCGTAGAAAGTGTACGGTACCCCAGTGTGATTGCGCAGGACGTCATAGAAAGTGTGCAGGACCCAGTGGGAGTGTGCAGGACGTAATACAAAGTGTGCAGGACGTCATGGAAAAAGCGCACGACCCAGTGGGAGTGTGCAGGACGCCGTAGAAAGTGTACGGGACCCCAGTGTTAGTGCAGAGGACGTCATAGAAAGTGTGAAGGACCCAGTGGAATTGCGCAGGACGTCATATAAAGTGTGCAGGACCCAGTGGAATTGCGCAGGACGTCATATAAAGTGTGCAGGACACCTGTGGGAGTGTGCTGAACGCCGTAGAAAGTGTACGGGACCCCAATGGGAGTGCGCAGGACGTCATAGAAAGTGTGCAGGACGTCATGTAAAATGGGCAGAACACCAGTGGGAGTGCGCAGGACGTCATAGAAAGTGTGCAGGACGTCATGGAAAAAAGCAGGACCCAGTGGGAGTGCGCAGGACGCCATAGAAAGTGTGCAGGACACCTGTGGGAATGTGCTGAACGCCGTAGAAAGTGTACGGGATCCCAGTGGGAGCGCGCAGGAAGTCATGGAAAATGGGCAGGATCTCAGTGGGAGTGCGCGGGACGTCGTAGAAAGTGTGCAGGACCCAGTGGGAGTGTGCAGGACGTCATAGAAAGTGTGCAGGACCCCAGCGGGAGTGTGCAGGACGCCGTAGAAAGTGCACGGGACCACTGTGGAAGTGTTCAGGACGCCGTAGAAAGTGTACGGGACCCCAGTGAGAGTGCGCAGAAAGTCATAGAAAGTGTGCAGGACCCAGTGGGAGTGTGCAGGACGTAATAGAAAGTGTGCAGGACGTCATGGAAAAAGCGCACGACCCAGTGGGAGTGTGCAGGACGCCGTAGAAAGTGTACGGGACCCCAGTGTTAGTGCAGAGGACGTCATAGAAAGTGTGAAGGACGTCATTGAGAGAGCGCAGGACCCAGTGGAAGTGCGCAGGACGTCATATAAAGTGTGCAGGACGTCATGGAAAAAGCGCACGACCCCGTGGGAGTGTTCAGGACGCCGTAGAAAGTGTACGGAACTCCAGTGGGAGTGCGCAGAAAGTCATAGAAAGTGTGCAGGACGTCATGAAAAAAAGCAGGACCCAGTGAGGGTACGCAGGACGTCATAGAAAGTGTGAAGGACGTCATGGAAAATGGGCAGAACCCAGTGGGAGTACGCAGGACGTCATAGAAAGTGTGCAGGACCCAGTGGGAGCGTGCAGGACGCCGTAGAAAGTGTACGGGACCCCAGTGGGAGTGCGCAGGACGTCATAGAAAGGGTGCAGGACGTCATGGAAAAAGTGCAGGACCCAGTGGGAGTGCGCAGGACGTCATAGAAAGGGTGCAGGACGTCATGGAAAAAGTGCAGGACCCAGTGGGAGCGCGCAGGACGTCATAGAAAGTGTGAAGGAGACCTGTGGATGTGTGCAGGACGCCGTAGAAAGTGTACGGTACCCCAGTGGAATTGCGCAAGACGTCATAGAAAGTGTGCAGGACCCAGTGGAAGTGTGCAGGACGCCGTAGAAATTTTACGGGACCCAAGTGGGAGTGCACAGGACGTCATAGAAAGTGTGCAGGACGTCATGGAAAATGGGCAGGATCTCAGTGGGAGTGCGCAGGACGTCATAGAAAGTGTGCAGGACCCAGTGGGAGTGTGCAGGACACCGTATAAAGTGTACGGGTCTCCAGTGGGAGTGCGCAGGACGTCATAGAAAGTGTGCAGGACGTCATGGAAAAAAGCAGGACCCAGTGGAAGTGCGCAGGACGCCATAGAAAGTGTGCAGGACACCTGTGGGAATGTGCTGAACGCCGTAGAAAGTGTACGGGATCCCAGTGGGAGCGCGCAGGAAGTCATGGAAAATGGGCAGGATCTCAGTGGGAGTGCGCGGGACGTCGTAGAAAGTGTGCAGGACCCAGTGGGAGTGTGCAGGACGTCATAGAAAGTGTGCAGGACCCCAGCGGGAGTGTGCAGGACGCCGTAGAAAGTGCACGGGACCACTGTGGAAGTGCGCAGGAAGTCATAGAAAGTGTGCAGGACGTCATGGAAAATGGGCAGAACCCAGAGGAAGTGCGCAGGACGTCATAGAAAGTGTGCAGGAGACCTGTGGATGTGTGCAAGACGCCGTAGAAAGTGTACGGTACCCCAGTGGGATTGCGCAGGACGTCATTGAAAGTGTGCAGGACCCAGTGGGAGTGTGCAGGACGCCGTAGAAAGTGTACGGGACCCCAGTGGGAGTGCGCAGGACGTCATAGAAAGTGTGCAGGACGTCATGGAAAAAGGGCAGAACCCCAGTGTTAGTGCGCAGGACGTCATAGAAAGTGTGAAGGACGTCATGGAAAAAGCGCAGGACCCAGTGGGAGTGCGCAGGACGTCATATAAAGTGTGCAGGACACCTGTGGGAGTGTGCTGAACGCCGTAGAAAGTGTACGGGACCCCAATGGGAGTGCGCAGGACGTCATAGAAAGTGTGCAGGGCGTCATGGAAAAAAGCAGGACCCAGTGGGAGTGCGCAGGACGTCACAGAAAGGAAGCAGGACGTCATGGAAAAAGTGCAGGACCCAGTGGGAGCGCGCAGGACGTCATAGAAAGTGTGCAGGAGACCTGTGGATGTGTGCAGGACGCCGTGGAAAGTGTACGGTACCCCAGTGGGATTGCGCAGGACGTCATGGAAAGTGTACAGGACCCAGTGGGAGTGTGCAGGACGCCGTAGAAAGTGTACGGGACCCCAGTGTTAGTGCGCAGGACGTCATAGAAAGTGTGAAGGACGTCATTGAAAAAGCGCAGGACCCAGTGGAATTGCGCAGGACGTCATATAAAGTGTGCAGGACACCTGTGGGAGTGTGCTGAACGCCGTAGAAAGTGTACGGGACCACTGTGGAAGTGCGCAGGAAGTCATAGAAAATGGGCAGGATCTCAGTGGGAGTGCGCAGGACGTCGTAGAAAGTGTGCAGGACCCAGTGGGAGTGTGCAGGACGTCATAGAAAGTGTGCAGGACCCCAGCGGGAGTGTGCAGGACGCCGTAGAAAGTGCACGGGACCACTGTGGAAGTGCGCAGGAAGTCATAGAAAGTGTGCAGGACGTCATGGAAAATGGGCAGAACCCAGAGGAAGTGCGCAGGACGTCATAGAAAGTGTGCAGGACGTCATGGAAAAAGCGCACGACCCCGTGGGAGTGTTCAGGACGCCGTAGAAAGTGTACGGGACCCCAGTGAGAGTGCGCAGAAAGTCATAGAAAGTGTGCAGGACCCAGTGGGAGTGCGCAGGACGTCATAGAAAGGGTGCAGGACGTCATGGAAAAAGTGCAGGACCCAGTGGAAGTGTGCAGGACGCCGTAGAAATTTTACGGGACCCAAGTGGGAGTGCACAGGACGTCATAGAAAGTGTGCAGGACGTCATGGAAAATGGGCAGGATCTCAGTGGGAGTGCGCAGGACGTCATAGAAAGTGTGCAGGACGTCATGGAAAAAGCGCACGACCCCGTGGGAGTGTTCAGGACGCCGTAGAAAGTGTACGGGTCCCCAGTGGGAGTGCGCAGAAAGTCATAGAAAGTGGGCAGGACGTCATGGAAAAAAAGCAGGACCCAGTGGGAGCGCGCAGGACGTCATAGAAAGTGTGAAGGACGTCAAGGAAAATGGGCAGAACCCAGTGGGAGTACGCAGGACGTCATAGAAAGTGTGCAGGACGTCATGGAAAAAACGCAGGACCCAGTGGGAGTGTGCAGGGCGCCGTAGAAAGTGTACGGGACCCCAGTGGGAGTGCGCAGAAAGTCATAGAAAGTGTGCAGGACCCAGTGGGAGTGCGCAGGACGTCATAGAAAGGGTGCAGGACGTCATGGAAAAAGTGCAGGACCCAGTGGGAGCGCGCAGGACGTCATAGAAAGTGTGAAGGAGACCTGTGGATGTGTGCAGGACGCCGTAGAAAGTGTACGGTACCCCAGTGGAATTGCGCAAGACGTCATAGAAAGTGTGCAGGACCCAGTGGAAGTGTGCAGGACGCCGTAGAAATTTTACGGGACCCAAGTGGGAGTGCACAGGACGTCATAGAAAGTGTGCAGGACGTCATGGAAAATGGGCAGGATCTCAGTGGGAGTGCGCAGGACGTCATAGAAAGTGTGCAGGACCCCAGCGGGAGTGTGCAGGACGCCGTAGAAAGTGCACGGGACCACTGTGGAAGTGCGCAGGAAGTCATAGAAAGTGTGCAGGACCCAGTGGGAGTGTGCAGGACGCCGTAGAAAGTGTGCAGGACCCAGTGGGATTGCGCAGGACGTCATAGAAAGTGTGCAGGACCCAGTGGGAGTGTGCAGGACGCCGTAGAAAGTGTACGGGACCCCAGTGGGAGTGCGCAGGACGTCATAGAAAGTGTGCAGGACGTCATGGAAAATGGGCAGAACCCAGTGGGAGTGCGCAGGACGTCATAGAAAGTGTGCAGGAGACCTGTGGATGTGTGCAGGACGCCGTAGAAAGTGTACGGTACCCCAGTGGGATTGCGCAGGACGTCATAGAAAGTGTGCAGGACCCAGTGGGAGTGTTGAGGACGCCATAGAAAGTGTACGGGACCCCAGTGGGAGTGCGCAGAAAGTCATAGAAAGTGTGCAGGACGTCATGAAAAAAAGCAGGACCCAGTGGGGGTGCGCAGGACGTCATAGAAAGGGTGCAGGACGTCATGGAAAAAGTGCAGGACCCAGTGGGAGCGCGCAGGACGTAATAGAAAGTGTGCAGGAGACCTGTGGATGTGTGCAGGACGCCGTAGAAAGTGTACGGTACCCCAGTGGAATTGCGCAAGACGTCATAGAAAGTGTGCAGGACCCAGTGGAAGTGTGCAGGACGCCGTAGAAATTTTACTCAGACGTTCGCTGTTGTCCACAGGACACGAATGAGATGTCACCTCACGCAATGCTCCCTGTAGACATCCAAAAGGGGCATGGATCGCCCCTCGAGAACTGCCCGTCGCCCCCCTCCTTGGTGCCGTAGACAACCTATCCGCGGGAACGCTTTCGCTGTAGACATCCCATCGGAGGAGGATCTCCATCCCCGATTCCGCGTTCACATCCTATCAACACCCTGTAGACCTGATATTACCATCCCAGTGAAGCATCAACCGCTTTATGACGTCACCCCTTGAGGGCAGCATACACACTCACAAACATGGTGGAGATAACAGTATAAATAGGACCGCACGGCTCCTACCATGTCGTCTACGACGTTTGAAGCGTCAAAAACCATCCAGGATGACAACATGTGACAATGTGTGAGCAATCTTGCCTTCCACGTCTGTATTTCCCACCCGATCAAGTACGAGAATTAGAAATTAGACTTGAGAAAACATGTGATGAGATAGAGTGATAGCACTATCTCATGGGAGCGCACGAGAGAAATAGCTTGATTTGCTTGATTGTAACATGTCTGCATACCAATTAACTCTCTTCCATTTTGGAGAATGCCGCTCTACTTTGGCTGACTTTTTGAAATGTTGTTTCTCTCGTGCATTCCCATTTGTTAATGCTATCACTCTAACTTATCACATGTTTTCTCAAAATCTTCTTTTTTCTTTTCTTCTCTTTTCTCATTCTCGTACTCGAATGGGTGGGAAAACACTGGCGTGGAAGGCAAGATTGCTCAAAAATTGCCAAGTATATCCTGTTTCCGAGTGTGTTTTATTTCCGTTCGTCGCGTGCGTCTGCGTGCGTAGGCTGCGTCTCCTTCTCCTCACAATTTCTCGCTGTCTTTACCCTCGCTTCGCACAAGCGCGCGAGAGAACAGAGTAAATCCGGCTCGGAACCACAGGATATTGGCATCCTGGACGGTTTTTGGCGCTTTAAACATATTTGACGACATGGTAGGGGCCGTGCGGTCCTATTTATGCTGTTATCTCGACCACGTTTGTGAGCGTGTATGCTGCCTTTAAATGGCGGTATGCCTTCTTTCGAAACTTGGTGATGAGGCCCGATTTTCCTTATTTCAGTTCTAATCCAAGCGGAACAGAGAAACTGGACCCTCTCAATCAAATTTTCTAGAGAGAAACTAACATTGGCGTGGATCCTAATGAGACCTTTCGTTCCTTTTTGGAGGTTGGCGCGAACTCGGTGCACCTACGTAATAGCATATGACACCGAGTTTGTGCCAGCCTTCGAGAGTAAACGCAAGGTCTCATTAGGATCTATACCGACGTTACATTATTATAATAATGATGTCCTTATGCGGACTACACTCTACTGCTTCCAAATGAACTACTATAAGTTATACAAACCATTCCAAATGAAATGTACTTTTCTAGAGCCAGTTTCGGACGTGGAGTCCAAATATGCCCTTTGCACCTGCCTAGAGTCACCCTGGAAAACGTTATAGCAGTTTTTTTCTCCGATTTTCGTACCTATTGCACCCTCGAAAAGCGCATTAATTTTATGAAAATCCGGAAACAGACCTCATAATCGTGTTCAGGGCCCAAAACAGCCCCCCAAGGCAAAGTTTGGGTGAAAGCGCATTCTCCGAGCTATGTGCAGACTGATGGCGTTCTTGCCTTGCATGGATTTTCGGTTCAGCGTTCAGTTGTATCAATTACGGGGTACAGAAAGCGTTGAAAAAAATTCTCTCCAGATTTGACTTGAAATTCAACCTGGGGGTGATTTGTGGTGCTGATCACGAATCTGAGGTCTACCTGTGGTTTTTCCTAAGTTCAACTAAATTTGTTCAAAGCTTCCCACAGGCAGAAAAATTAGACGGCAAAATCGACTTTCGACGATTTCTGGAATGTGACTAAAGATGTGGCTCGAATCATTCTTTTGGGGTTTATTTGAAGTGCTCAACACGAATCTGATGTCAGTTTATATATTTTTGACAGCTTACGATAGATTACGTTGGGTATACGGTATAGTTGTACACGAACGAAATTTTTGAAAAAAATTTCGATATTTTTTTCGTTCGTTCGAAAATTCGTCGAGCACAGTCAGAGAACGTGCTGCTAGGGAGCACGTGCTCTTATAGTGTTTCAGATTACAGCACGTGCCCCGACAAATGAAACTTTCAATGCGTGCATGATACACATTCAACTCGATGAAAAAAGGATTTCCCAAAAATGGAAAGAATGCGAAAAACTCTTGAGGCGGGACACAGATGCCGGCAGCCGCGCTGGTTCAATTACACTAGTTTGCGGTGCATTGCTTGCCCAGCCGCTGGAGATCTCGTCCAACCAATCGCCGCCCCAGATGGTGCTCGGCGAACTGGCCGAGTCGCATGTCGGTGTGCCGGGCGCGTCGCGTGCCGATGTGCAGCTACGATAACGCTGGACTAGCTTGCAGCACGTGCTCCTGCGATTAAATTTTGCAACACGTGCTCCTACGGTAAAATTTTGAGGCACGCGCTGTTTTTTGGAGCACGTGTCCTTGCAATACACTCTTTCAATGGGAGTGGTCACTCGAGTTGGATACATATTCGACACGCATTCGGCACGCACATTTTTGAGCTCGCAAGATACTCCATTTTGCTGATCCCGTACTACGCTAAAACGGCTCACCTTGTTAACCAGAAAAGGTAATATCGGATAACTACGCTTATTTTTTTATCTACAATTTTTTCATCTCGCTACATTTACCTTTCCTCGAGTATTGGCAACATGGATGGAAATCAGGGTAAATGAACACTCCCGAATGATCCGAGATTCCTGACAAACAACTAAAAATGACGCAAATGACACACATAAAGGGATGGAAAAAATCAAAATCTGCCTACGAAGGCAGTTGCTGAAAGCTCCGTAAACCACGGAAACCTTCGGGTCCATCACGGGGAGCTCCGCAAGGTGCATCTCTCGGCATGCCACCAACACCCCTTCCACGGAAAGACGTTATTAAAAAGCGAATCACAGATCTCTTATAATTAAAAAAGAGAAGAATTACCATAGAAGTCAACAGCATCATCAAAAAATAAAACGAATTGCAAATCTCATATAACCGAAAATGAGAACTTGGACGGCACGATCTTCGTGATACATCGATTGATGGACGCTGTAACCGCCCCTCCCGCGAATGTTCTGTAGAACAGCCCATCGACCTGCGCAGCCGTAGACATCCCGGATTGACGTCCTGTGGACAACAACTCGATCTGCGTCGATTTAAGGCACTTGGCGGGATTTCCGGTCGATGGGCTGTTTAACAGCCCGTCGCCCCCTGCTCAACAGCACACCGGGACGACCCCGCGTAGAGCTGCCTGTTCGCCAGCGGTGACTCGTTCTGGGCGGATCGACGTCCTGTAGACAACAGCGAACGTCTGAGTACGGGACCCAAGTGGGAGTGCACAGGACGTCATAGAAAGTGTGCAGGACGTCATGGAAAATGGGCAGGATCTCAGTGGGAGTGCGCAGGACGTCATAGAAAGTGTGCAGGACCCAGTGGGAGTGTGCAGGACACCGTATAAAGTGTACGGGTCTCCAGTGGGAGTGCGCAGGACGTCATAGAAAGTGTGCAGGAGACCTGTGGATGTGTGCAGGACGCCGTAGAAAGTGTACGGTACTCCAGTGGGATTGCGCAGGACGTCATAGAAAGTGTGCAGGACCCAGTGGGAGTGTGCAGTACGCCGTAGAAAGTGTACGGGACCCCAGTGGGAGTGCGCAGGACGTCATAGAAAGTGTGCAGGACGTCATGGAAAAAGGGCAGAACCCCAGTGTTAGTGCGCAGGACGTCATAGAAAGTGTGAAGGACGTCATGGAAAAAGCGCAGGACCCAGTGGGAGTGCGCAGGACGTCATATAAAGTGTGCAGGACACCTGTGGGAGTGTGCTGAACGCCGTAGAAAGTGTACGGGACCCCAATGGGAGTGCGCAGGACGTCATAGAAAGTGTGCAGGACGTCATGTAAAATGGGCAGAACACCAGTGTTAGTGCGCAGGACGTCATAGAAAGTGTGAAGGACGTCATGGAAGAAGCGCAGGACCCAGTGGGAGTGCGCAGGACGTCATATAAAGTGTGCAGGACACCTGTGGGAGTGTGCAGGACGCCGTAGAAAGTGCACGGGACTCCTGTGGGAGTGCACAGGAAGTGTGCAGGACCTCAGTGGAAGTGTGCAGAACAACATAGAAATGGAGCAGGACCTTAGTGGGAGTGTGCAGGAAGTCATAGAATGTGTGCAGGATATCATAGGAAGTGTGCAGAACTTCCGCGGACGTAAGGTGCGTCCGAATGAGAATGGCTGCCCATGCGGCCGGCGGGCTTGGCAGGCGACCGCCGCGTTCGCCGCTCTCGGACGAGCATGCGAAACGTCCCCACCGCCATCGACTACGAACGGGGCCGGCACTGGTTGACAGCAAGCACTGCGCCGATCAATCTCTGCAGACGCAAGGGAGAGGGGACGGCCGCCGTTGAAATCCAACACTCGTCCGAGGGCGGCACATGCGACGGCCGCCTGCCAAGCACGCCGGCCGCGTGGGCCGCCATTCTCATTCGGGCACACTTTATATGCAAAGTTGCAGGGTTTAGAGTGAAGTGTGCAGGACGTGCACAAATGAAGTAGTCATGTGTGTAGGAAAACATTCGATACGTTCAGAGAACTGGGCAGAACTCTAGTGACACTTTCTCGGAAATCTAGGAAAGCGTGCAACACCTTCGCTTCAGCTACTCTCCTACCTATTTATCACTTACCTCGACCGCTCACTTGTTTATTTTCAATAAACTACCGCATTCGCTTATGAATACGCTGAAATTCTGAGTTTATCATAATCAGCGTTCATAAGCATATTTCACCTACATATTTCATTTATTGATCAAAGGAGCATGGAGTAGGTGGACTAGGGAATTGCCATTTAGAAAACAGGAAAGCGGTTGTTCTTATCATGACAGGTATGAATATGCAAGAACGACCACTTGAAGACCTTAGAAATCGGAATTTAGAGCAGAAGTATTAATTAACAAGGAGGTCGGGGTGCTGCAGCCTTCGAATGCTCATAAAGATACAACAGGCCGTCCCCAAACGACCCCAACGGCACAAACCAGCGATCACCGGCAATCTACAGCTGGATTTTTACGTTTTGAGGCTTGCGTAACCGGATATGCAGCAGCTTCTTCGCTAAGAAAAGGCTATTTGAACCCTTTAGTATGTTACGGAGCAGTCCATCGGGTAGTCAAAGTCCAAATCCGTGTTGATAGATTAACGTGCCGTGAGAAGTTGACGCACAGAAAAGACCTCTTGAGCGAAAACATCGTTTGGTCTCGCTAGTCATTCTATATAAGCATTTATCTTCTGCCTCTAATCGATAGACCATTTGTTCAATGCCCAGTACAATGACACTCAAATTATCACTGAAACAATTTAAGACAGCGAAAATAGATTGAGAAAACTCATTGTCTGTGAGCATGATCGCCGGTCCTACGGACAATTGGACGGCTGTCATGCGGAAGTCGATAAGTGGCAGATGAGGTACCCTCGATGTCCGAGCAGCTCGCAAGGAGGAGCTTGGCCTGCGTTGCCGCTTGTTTTAGTAAGAGGTGAACGGGTGGCCGTGTGGTGTTCCGGTCCCAGCCCGGGCACCTGGTAATCGATGCGGTAATGACCATCAGCATTGACTACCATGTGCCCGGGCTGGGGCCCGAACACCACACGGCCAATCGTTCACCTCTTATCAAAATGAGCCGCAACGCAGACCAAGCTCCTCCCTGCGAGCTTCTTGGGCATCGAGGGTATGCGAGAACGGATGAGAGAGGGCTGCCACAGACCGCGCCGCTGTGGTGTATTATTGTAGCTGCGAGTGCGGGTGAAAAAGGGAGCCTGTGCACTCCCGAATGAAGGCTTTATATGTAGTGTACGACAATGACAATCAAACCTTGTATACGGATTGCTCCTCAATGATAGAGTCGAAGCCATTGTATAGTTCATTCAAAAGGCTGACAACCTACAACAAGAGTTGAAGAAACCCTTCATTCTTTCCCTATCTGAGGAGGCTCGTACTTGCAATGGCGTGCATTTTGCGGACAACTGAGTAAACTTGACGACATCCGAGAAAAATACTGTGACACTGTCAAAGCCCTCTGGTTCAACCGTTTGGCCCAACTTTAATCGATCTGCTACTTGCCTGAAATATGGATTACGATGACGCTGCAGATGGAAACGTAAATCTCACAGTATACACCACCGCACCATCGCTTCTTTCCATTGCAGTAGCAATGTGAAAGAATAAGGATTTGAAAAAATTGAGGAAATAGACGAAAGCTGGATTTCCTGAATCAGGACATCGATCACAGTAGCAGTGTTGCCGGATTCGAATAGTGAGGCGATCGGGATGCAACGAGGCATTCACCTTAGCAACGGTGTGGCTAAATTTTATAAGCAAAGCGTCGTGAGCGAAACCGCTTTTCGCTGATGGCTGACAAGTCTTGCGCTCTGAGGGCTGCACAAATCGCTTTCGTATGTAGGTAATATCCGGGTCCCGACCTCTGTACCGCGCATGGCAACGTACATACAGTTAGGTCCGTGGCCTGTTTCCTCAAGAGAAAACGTTCAAATTCAAACCGCGGCTGGCGCGGCGGTTTAATTCCTCAGAGATTGAGGTTTAAACCGCCACGCCAGCCGCGGTTTGAATTTACACGTTTTTTCTTGAGGAAACAGGCCATGGACCTGACCATACAGTTCAACTGCGCATTGCCGTTCGGTCCGCAAAGTGCACGCTGATTGCGAAAGCGTGCTGCTGCGCAGTTGCGAGTATTCTCAGACAGGGATGTGGGGTTACCCGAGCGGATTTTGCTTTGGTGCCCGGGTTATCCCACATCCCTGTCTGAGGATACTCGCAACCGCGCCGCAGCACGCTTTCGCAATTAGCGTGCACTTTGCGGACTGAACGGGAATGCGCAGATGAACTGTATGTGATCCGAAAATTGTCAACGAAGGAGCAACATGGACGAGCCCCCGGGCTTTTCCAAGATGAGCTCGGGGCCTGCTATTGTGTGAGTAACCAGTGCCCGAAATTCGAATTTACTAGCTAGTCTGTCTGTTGTCTGGAGACTACTATGAGTTCAGAGCATGTTTTAGTGTTCTTTTTACGAATAATCAAATTCTCGAACATTGGCATTCGGATATTCTACCACCTGAAACAGTTCGATAAGACATGAGTATTCGTGAATCATCCGAATATCAATATTACTCGAATTGATTCTGAATGTTTTGTTTTCGTATCAAGAGCAGGAATTTTAAAGGCAGTGTTCACGATAACACACGTGTTTCAGTTCCCACTAGGAATGGGTAGTGGAGGGGCACACTGTAACGTTGGCGTCGAAAGAATGCATGAAAACGAGCCAGGAAAAGCTCCAAAAGACCCCGAAGTTGCCACTTCGAGCGCAAGGCAAACCCCAAAAGCGCAGCACACGCCCACCGACGTGAACAAATGAATGCTCGAGATCGTGAGATGAGCTATGATTTCCTATCATTAGCCCCGTTCTTCCTTTCATTCTCAACTTCTCCCTTTACTCAGGTCAGCTCGCATACATTGGATGCAAAATACGGAAGTTACAAGCCTCGGACAACTCGTCCACCATGTTTCCTTAGCTCAGTTTTTGAGGGACCATAACTCCGTTTCCAGGGGGTCTTGTTCGATTCCAGGGACATCATTGAAAATAGCATGGGGCCGTTTTCAAGATAGGCGAAAAAAAAAACAGAAAAACGATTTCTATCGTGAACACTGCCTTTAAGCTCACAAATCAAATCTGTGCAAGAAGTTTTTTCAACACCAGACAGGTAACGAATTCTTTGAAAGAAAAAAACTTGTCGTGCAGACAGTATTGCACAAAACACTTGGTCACCTGGGCAACATTCTTCCGAGGAGAATGTCAGCCTTTTTCTTTTCTTCCTGTAGCTGTTTCGTCCGTTCTTCCACATCCAATTCAAGGGTGGTCGTGTAGTCCTCAAGCATGTTGAACATGTGATCCATGAGATTGCCCTTTTTGTTGGGCATCATTGACTGAAAAATTCACGCACTTTTCCAACTCATTGCGACTACTTCAATTCCTCAGCCTTATTTCTAAGGAATGAATATCTCACTCTCAGAATGTTGCAAACCGTGTCGATAGTTGGGCGGTCAGACGACTTCTCTGTCCAGCAATCACGGATGAGATGAAGCTGTAATTCAAAGAGAGTATAGTGGACCTAAAACAGATTCGGCTACTTTCCAATGGAAAATGTACCATTCCTGGATTGACTTCGCCCTCTGTATTCAGCTCTGGTCGCAGTGGCGCGGATCCTCCTTTTTTGATCATATATAATAACTCTGAAAAAGTTTCACCTATTCACGACCACGTGTCCAACCTTTTCGAAGCACACACTTTTCGAAAATCGATTTCTCTGCCACAAGGACGAATTTCCAATCCTTTTCATGTTCTATTTGTTAACCTATCCTGGACTTGACTACGGAAGTCGTGGTCCGTTAGCAGCTTCACTACAGCACAGTGTTCAAACTTTTGTGAAAACAGCTGGGGCTCAATACGAAAAAATCATTTCGAAACGAAATTTCTCCCGCATTATGAGTTCTTTTTTCTTTGCCTGCCATTTCCTAGCTTTATCAGCAGGAAACCTGAGTTGGAATCGCGTTCTGTTCACCTGCAAACTTTCCATTACCATGACCCTGGAACATAGATTTTCTTCAATTGAAATATTTAACCCATCATGATCAAACCTACAGTACACAAAATTTGTAAAAAGATAGCAAGTTTCTGAATCGCATTCGTGAAAACTACTTTAAGTGAATATCAGCGGAGCATTGGTGGCAAAATAATGTTCCCGCTTGACCCTGCCGTGACTTGAGGTTTCTCATGACAGAAAGGGTGCTATGAGTGGAAGTTCTGGTTCAATGTTTACTTAATTGATTGCCTCACTACGAACTTGAAAAACGAAAATCGATTTTCGGTGGCGTGCTATTCGAGATCGCGTGTCCCGCCGGTGGGACAACGTATACCGTAACGCCCGAACATGCAGTCATTTAAAATTAGGCGTGGTCGTTAATGGGTTAACAAACTGAGGGAGAAGAGAGTTCTCCACTCAGGAATTAACGTTCAGCACTCGCTCACCATCGGTCCTTTCTTTCCTCTCGTTCATATTCCAAGCTTCTTTACGTGTAAGAACTTCAGATGAAATTATGGCAAAGGAGTAAACATCTCCTTCCTTTGTTGCTTCTTCCGAGTTAACAGATTTCCTGAGAAGTTCAGGAGCTGTCCAAAGCAGTCCTGAAGAAATGGATCGTTCCCTTTGACACATCGGCATCTTTTTTAAATCTTTGCAGTGTATCAGTAATGTACCACAATAGTGGAGTATGCAAGGAGGCCCAAGTTGCGCTTTCTATGCCGTAATTGTAGGCTGTCCGCGAACAGCGCCATATTGAGAAACTCTTACAGGGGACCACTTTGAACGCAAAATGGAGCTTTTTCTTCCGGGGTTTGTAGAAGAGTTAGAAAGAAACAATTCGAGATTTTGAAATTTCACTCAGTCCTCACGGGTAGATCACAAACGACCAAAAAAAGAAAGAAACCAGAACGCTGGATTGAGATGATGTAGCACAAATGTGATCTATGCAGTCGTGGCCTTGAAATCATCTGAAAAGATTCTTCTAAAAATTTGAAGATGAAATCTAGCTAGGTTCTTAAGTTATGACTTGTTTATTGATCCCCTGAACAATGCTCGTTGCATGCAAACCACCGATCATTGCAATGAGATAGTCGGTAAAAAAGAAACCACTTTGAAAAACAGTTATAGGCTACCATAAGGGAATTTTTAGGGTGGCTTGCAAATTTTTTTCGGATTCGTAGGGAATGTAGGAGTAATTTAGGGTGCTGAACACGAATCCAGAGATCGTTTGTCGAAAATCTGAGGTTTACTGTAGATTACAGTAGTTGCCATGCCATAGAGGGCCTAAACCTACCTTAAACGCTTGAAAATTGACAAATGAACATTGAATTCGTATTCAGCACCCCGAATGACCCCCGTTCAGAAATTTTGAGTGAAATCTAAGACTTTGAGTCAACTATCGTATACCCACCGTAATCTATCGTAATCTGTCGGAAATCGATAAACTGACCGCAGATTCCCTATGAGGATTTCAAATAACCTCCGAGAGCAAAGTTTGAGCTTTAGTTTTTTGGACCTTGGGAGCCCCATGAGGAATGTGTAGGCTCAGTGGGTTAACGTCAGGGATGCGCGGCAATTGCCGTTTGCCGTTTGTCGTTTGCCGGCCACTTTTGGGACTTTTTCGCCGTTTGTCGTTTGCCGAAATTTTTGTTATTTTTCTGGCAAAACTCGGCAAAACCCATTATAAGGAAACGCTGTCTATGCTCGCGGCTATGTGTGTACTAGGGGTAATCCGATTATCCGTTGTTCGCTCAACCGTTCTACAGGGTTTCGAGTTATCTGGGGTGGTAGTATATCTGTTTGAAACCGCGAGTTAACTGGCAGTAAGTTCGCTGTAAAGCGCAGCTAAACATGAGCTTTTTATTTGAAGATTTCCAGGGAAGGGACCGGACATTGCTGAAACTACGCACTCGCATGCCACGTCATGAGACACTAGATACTATACATTGGATCCGAATCAAAAAAATTTGAATACTCGGATTTCGGATAACTCAAAAATCAAAGGTGGCGGATATCCGACTCAAACGGATAGATTCAAAATAGCAAGATCGGATAATCCGAGTCAATCGGATAGGGAGGCGAAACGGATAGTCGGATCTCGGATCAATCCGAAAATTACGTTTTGTCGGTGATTCGGATTTTAGATCACTCGGATTTTGACCTTTTTTCGGTGAGTCGGAATCCGAGTATCCGAGTCGGATATCCGGTCGGATACAAGATGGTATAATTCAAAACGTTTATCGAAAATTGATAGTCTGGTGAAAATCCTCAACAAAAGAGATTTTTCTACCTTACTATGATAAACGATTTCATTGATAATCATCTTTATCGCGAAACATTTGCAAACCAAACAGATGTGATCACCTTTCACAATCTCTTCAAAGTGAGAGTAATGTTAAAGCATTAGTCTAAAAGAGTATCAATCCTTCACATCGAATTCGTAAATACTCGTGAGTTACTGTCTAATCCACTTAAAAAAGGATTGCCCGTTCGATCAATACACATGGTTTTTGGTAGGCAATCGAACCCTCAATGCACCTTAAGGGGTATGGTATATTTTTGCGACACACTGTCGTGTCGCTCTGCACAGCGACAGCGACCGCCGGTCGCGGAGCTTCTACCCTTTTAACCTGTCGCTATCGCAGTGTGTTGCAAGCTTCGGCCGCGATAGGAACAGTGGCCGCGACAGGCTTCAGCCCATTCGCAAAATGTCGGCCCTCCGCGTCACGTCGCTGCGACAGACGCGCGATAATCGTGCCTACGACGACCGATGCCGTTGTTACGATGCAGGTCCCGCAGTGCTAGATCGCATACCTGTCGGTCATGACAGCGGCAAAGTATACCATACCCCTAAGAGCCTTTCAGAGTGGCATCGCAGCAAAACTCGCTGTCGCGGTGACGGTGTGAGTGATGTGGGGTGAGGGGTGCTACGCAGCGCAAACTGTGCCGTGCGAGGGAAGCGACCGCGCTTTCAGAGTGCGCGAGCTAGCAGCGACGGCAGCAACGTCGCGCGGTGGAAATGATTTGGACCATTTTTGTCTCTGCAGTCCCGCCTTAGTTTCTTTCTATTTGTTGATGATACTTTGTTACTACCTGTCCATAAACTCTCTATAAAAATAATTATTTCCCCCATTTCAGTGTTTTCTCCAATCGAACAAACGGCGGCGAAGAGGTAAGAAACGCAGGGACAGAAATGTGATTCGGCGACCAGTCATGGTCACGCCCACTTTCTCTCGCTCTGGAGAGCGACGTCACAAATTTCGCAGCGGCGCCACTCTGAAAGGCCGCACAGACAACTCAAACCAAGAGAATCAATGCCAATTATGCGCAAAATCTGCGCTGATGATGCGAAAAAAGTGCGGCGTAAATTTTACGATGCGCGCCAATTGGATGTCTGCAGTGTACAGGCTATAAAAGGGCGAAATTCCCATGGTTCCTACGCGTGCTGGTGAGGAGCGGAGGTTAAAGACAGTGAGAGAGCGTAGGGCAGACGGAGGCCGAGGCGTCTCGCGCTCCGCTTGCGCCTCGAATGATGTGAATTACGTTTTATAGAGGCTAACCACGCACCTGTATGGCTACTGTAGAATGGAATGTCGAGTCGTGACATAAGATACGCTTGTTTGAGTCACAGGACATGCCGAATCTACCAATATCCGACTCATTATCCGATCCGAATCATGACATTTTTCGGATATTCGGTATCCGAATCATTATCCGACTCATGGCACATTTCGGTGATTCAGATTCTGAATCAAACGGATTTTGGCGTTTTTTCGGTGAATCGGATTCTGGATCATTCGGATTTTGACACTTTTTCGGTGATTCGGATTTTAGATCATTTGGATTTTGACGTTTTTTCGGTGAATCGGATTTTGAATCATGAAAATTTCGGTTCATTCAGATGGATATCCGAAAATGAGTGAGTCGGATCCAATGTATACTAGATACGCATAGTGTAAAAAAAATTCCCTAAAAAATGGTTCATTCTGTCTTTTCTGAATAAATATTGATTGAGAAAAAAAATTCTGAAGATTTATTCTGAACTTTTTTCAGCTCGCAGTAATTTCGCGCAGAACTTTAATTTAAAGGCACAGTACACTCTAAGATATGAATTTTGAGATTTTCGTGTAACTGTGTGGAATACCTCTCTTATATAACACGTGCCAAATGCGAGATCCCAAATCCTCCAAATAAGCGAGATATGTACAAGCGACCACATCGGGCCCGGCCCCCTTAAAGGCTATGGTCACGATGAAAAACGTTATAGAAAAAGCTACAAAAATCAGTTTAGATCAAAAACAGCTGAAAAACTATGAAGGTAGAGCGGTGGAAAACGGGCTAGAATTAGAGTTTCTAGGGCCCACAGAAGCTGTTTCGTGCACACGTGCACAGCGATGACGAAAAAATCGCAGTCTCATGCCGAGCAGTCAAAAATCATCGACATTCAAAAGAAGAAATAAATGCAAATTTAACGAATAAAACAGTTGAAAAATGAAAGCATCACTTCAGTCAATGTTTTTGACTAGATGCGTACATAAATCCAAAGCTTCATTGATTGAAATTCAATTTCAAGCCAGCTGATGTTCTTGATATAAGAGGTCATCGATGCCGATGATGTGGAGTGGGCTCGTCCACCATCAAAAGACAAGAAAGTTCAGGTTTCAAATTCGGCCCAAAACAGTGGTTTTTTTGCGATTTTTCTTATAGGTCCTACTACTCGAGACCCAGGAAAGGATTTGGAGAGAAAAAGACGACAAGCATATTTGATCGCGACCACTGCCTTCAAAGGCAGCATACACGCTCGCAAGCATAGTCGAGATAACAGCATAAATAGGCACACAGGGCCCCCAGCAAGTCGTCAACGAACTTTGAAGCTCTGTAAACCATCCAGAATGACAATAATTGGCAATGTTTAAGCAATCCTGTCTCGCACGCCCGTATTTTCACTCCCATTCGAGTACGAGAATGAGAACCGAAACTTGAGAAAACATGTGATAACTTAGAACGATAGCACTATAAAAAGGGAGTGCAGTAGAGAAAAAACTCGATTTACCTCAATACAACATGTTTGTGCACTGATAAAATCCTCCATTTCAAGGGGTCAGCCAAAATAGGGCGGCATTCTCGAAAGTGGACGAGAGTCAATAGGTATGCAGACATGTTATACTCAAGTAAACCAAGCTATTTCTCTCGTGCACTCCCATTTGATAGAGCTATCACTCTCAATTATCACACGTTTTCACGAGTATCGATTCTCATTCTGTTACTCGAAGGGGTGTGAAAATGCGGGCGTGGAAGGCAAGATTGCTCAAACGTTGTCAAATATTGTCATCCTGGACAGTTTTCAGCGCTTCAAAAGTCGTTGACGACATAGTACGGGCCGTGCGGACCTATCTATGCTGTTATCTCGACTATGCTTGCGAGCGTGTATGCTGCCTTTAATGATTTTCGATCTCGATAGCAGCTAGATGGATGGATGATTTTCAACCGAGTCGTCGTTCTTCACCCCCTTTTCCCATCTATCTCCTCATCCTGTTTTGCTCTCGTGCCGTGATTGCGAATCAGGAGAAATACAGGCCTGAGACAACTCGTCCACCAAATTCGTGCCTTCGAAATACAGGCATTTTTAAGGAGCCATATCTCCGTTCAAAGGGGGTCTTGGACGATTTCAGGAAAACCATTGTTATCGAAGTGCGACCCTCTCCAAGATAAGGACAGAGCCTAGTAAATAATTTTCTGGGTTTCCTGTGCCTTTAGAGCGAACTGACAGAGAAATTGGAACAAGTGTGTGATTGAGGAGAAAGATGGGTAGTTTTCGAATAAGTCCTCCGGAGAACTTTTTCTAAAGCTATCCCTCCTTTTTTCATTCATAATCTACATATTTCCATTTTCTCTGTCAGCTCGCGTTATGTTGCAGTTTTGCGCTAACTTAAAGGCAGTGTTCACGATAATCTTCAATTCTGAGAATAATGGCTTAATCGATTGTTTGGCCCCCGGGTAGAACAGTAATTACGAATTCTATCAAAAAGGGGTCTCCCAAGCAAAAGAGGTTTGGTTGGCGTCAGAAACGTTCCAACAAAAAGGGAACAATAGGTAAGTAGAATGAGGAGAGTCTACAAAAAGTGAACAATATTTTCTCAGACTGATTTTCCTGGCCGATACTTCTTAACAGCGAAAACAGACCGTTGCGGTGTTCTACACGAAAGCACTCTGTAGTTCCAAAAATGGTCTTGATTACGCGAGAACCGTTTGAATGAAAGTGCATGTAAACCTAATACTTACCATCGGAATAGAAGATGATGCCAAAATCATAGACGGACGGTTAGCTCCAGTTGCTACGAGAAGCGAAACCAAAGTGCAGCACCTAATGAGAGTATTTCCTTATAATCTCGTCAAAATTGAAGTCCATACTTGGAAACCACTGAACTCTTCCTCGTGAAATACCACAACGGTTTGTTTTTGCTGTTAAGAAGTATCGGCCAGGAAAATCAGTCTGAGAAAATATTGTTCACTTTTTGTAGACTCTCCTCATTCTACTCACCTATTGTTCCCTTTTTGTTGGAACGTTTCTGACGCCAACCAAACCTCTTTTGCTTGGGAGACCCCTTTTTGATAGAATTGTTCACTTTTTATTGATATCACGAAGTAATATCTCTGAAAAATCTTCAATATTTTTCGAATAGCATGGATTGCTATAATAATCAGTGAGCTACAAACTTGTTGCGCACGCTACAAATGAAGCGCTACTCACTTCCCACGACGTCCTGATGACGTCAGAAGATGCCCTATGCACTTGGCACCACCTGGGCACGACGTCCTGATAACGTCACCATATGCTTTATGCACTTGGCACGACCTTGGCACGACGCCCTGATGACGTCATCAGATGCCCTATGTACTTTACATGACATCCTGATGACGTCATCAGATGCCCTATGTACTTTAGATGACACCCCGATGACGTCATCAGATGCCCTATGTACTTTAGATGACACACTGATGACGTCCTCAGATGCCCTATGTACTTTAGATGACACCCTGATGACGTCATCAGATGCCCTATGTACTTTAGATGACATCCTGATGACGTCATCAGATGCCCTATGTACTTTAGATGACACCCTGATGACGTCATCAGATGCCGTAAGTACTTTACATGACACCCTGATGACGTCATCAGATGCCGTATGTACTTTACATGACACCCTGATGACGTCATCATATGCCCTATGTACTTTGCATGACATCCTGATGACGCCAACAGATGCCCTATGTACTTTACATGACATCCTGATGACGTCATCAGATGCCCTATGTACTTTAGATGACACCCCGATGACGTCATCAGATGCCCTATGTACTTTAGATGACACACTGATGACGTCATCAGATGCCCTATGTACTTTAGATGATACCCTGATGACGTCATCAGATGCCCTATGTACTTTAGATGACACCCTGATGACGTCATCAGATGCCCTATGTACTTTACATGACATTCTGATGACGTCATCAGATGCCCTATGTACTTTAGATGACACCCTGATGACGTCATCAGATGCCCTACGTACTTTACATGACATCCTGATGACGTCATCAAATGCCCTATGTACTTTGCATGACATCCTGATGACGTCATCAGATGCCCTATGTACTTTAGATGACACCCCGATGACGTCATCAGATGCCCTATGTACTTTAGATGACACCCCGATGACGTCATCAGATGCCCTATGTACTTTAGATGACACCCTGATGACGTCATCAGATGCCCTATGTACTTTACATGACATCCTGATGACGTCATCAAATGCCCTATGTACTTTAGATGACACCCTGATGACGTCATCAGATGCCCTATGTACTTTACATGACATCCTGATGACGTCATCAAATGCCCTATGTACTTTAGATGACACCCCGATGACGTCATCAGATGCCCTATGTACTTTAGATGACACCCTGATGACGTCATCAGATGCCCTATGTACTTTAGATGACACCCCGATGACGTCATCAGATGCCCTATGTACTTTAGATGACACCCCGATGACGTCATCAGATGCCCTATGTACTTTAGATGACACCCTGATGACGTCATCAGATGCCCTATGTACTTTAGATGACACCCTGATGACGTCATCAGATGCCCTATGTACTTTACATGACATTCTGATGACGTCATCAGATGCCCTATGTACTTTAGATGACACCCTGATGACGTCATCAGATGCCCTATGTACTTTACATGACATCCTGATGACGTCATCAGATGCCCTATGTACTTTAGATGACACCCCGATGACGTCATCAGATGCCCTATGTACTTTAGATGACACCCCGATGACGTCATCAGATGCCCTATGTACTTTAGATGACACCCCGATGACGTCATCAGATGCCCTATGTACTTTAGATGACACCCCGATGACGTCATCAGATGCCCTATGTACTTTACATGACATTCTGATGACGTCATCAGATGCCCTATGTACTTTAGATGACACCCCGATGACGTCATCAGATGCCCTATGTACTTTAGATGACACCCCGATGACGTCATCAGATGCCCTATGTACTTTAGATGACACCCTGATGACGTCATCAGATGCCCTATATACTTTACATGACATTCTGATGACGTCATCAGATGCCCTATGTACTTTAGATGACACCCTGATGACGTCATCAAATGCCCTATGTACTTTGCATGACATCCTGATGACGTCATCAGATGCCCTATGTACTTTAGATGACACCCCGATGACGTCATCAGATGCCCTATGTACTTTAGATGACACCCCGATGACGTCATCAGATGCCCTATGTACTTTAGATGACACCCTGATGACGTCATCAGATGCCCTATGTACTTTACATGACATCCTGATGACGTCATCAAATGCCCTATGTACTTTAGATGACACCCTGATGACGTCATCAGATGCCCTATGTACTTTACATGACATCCTGATGACGTCATCAAATGCCCTATGTACTTTAGATGACACCCCGATGACGTCATCAGATGCCCTATGTACTTTAGATGACACCCTGATGGCGTCATCAGATGCCCTATGTACTTTAGATGACACCGTGATGACGTCATCAGATGCCCTATGTACTTTAGATGACACCCCGATGACGTCATCAGATGCCCTATGTACTTTAGATGACACCCTGATGACGTCATCAGATGCCCTATGTACTTTACATGACACCCTGATGACGTCATCAGATACGCTATGTAGTTTACATGACACCCTGATGACGTCATCCTGACGACGTCATCAGATGCCCTATGTACTTCACATGACATCCTGATGACGTCATAAGATGCGCTATGTACTTCACATGACATCCTGATGACGTCATCAGATGCCCTATGAACTTTACATGACATCCTGATGACGTCATCAGATGCCCTATGTACTTTACATGACACCCTGACAACGTCATCAGATGCCCTATGTACTTTCCATGACACCCTGATGACGTCATCAGATGCCCTATGTACTTTACATGACATCCTGATGACGTCATCAGATGCCCTATGTACTTCACATGACATCCTGATGACGTCATCAGATGCCCTATGTACTTTACATGACACCCTGATGACGTCATCCTGACGACGTCATCAGATGCCCTATGTACTTCACATGACATCCTGATGACGTCATCAGATGCCCTATGTACTTCACATGACATCCTGATGACGTCATCAGATGCCCTATGTACTTTACATGACACCCTGATGACGTCATCAGATGCCCTATGTACTTTACATGACGCCCTGACGACGTCATCAGATGCCCTATGTACTTTACATGACATCCTGATGACGTCATCAGATGCCCTATGTACTTTACATGACACCCTGATGACGTCATCAGATGCCCTATGTACTTTACATGACGCCCTGACGACGACATCAGATGCCCTATGTACTTTACATGACACCCTGATGACGTCATCAGATACGCTATGTAGTTTACATGACACCCTGATGACGTCATCATATGCCCTATGTATCGAAAAGTACAGACTACGACGTGTTTTAGCGAGTTGATCTACCAACTGATAATATCACATGATATGATAAGCAGTAAGAAGTAAAGTAGTTAATGTTAAACAGTAAGTAACACACTTGTTAGTAACTTTCCCTGTCCCTTCCCATCGAAAAGTTCAGCCTACGACGTGTTTTAGCGATTTGATCAACCAACTGATAATATCACATGATATGATAAGCAGTAAGAAGTAAAGTAGTTAACGTGAATCAGTAAATAACAAACTTGTTAGTAACTTTCCCTGTCCCTTCCCATCGAAAAGTTCAGCCTACGACGTGTTTTAGCGATTTGATCAACCAACTGATAATATCACATGATATGATAAGCAGTAAGAAGTAAAGTAGTCAACGTGAATCAGTAAATAACAAACTTGTTAGTAACTTTCCCTGTCCCTTCCCATCGAAAAGTTCAGCCTACGACGTGTTTTAGCGATTTGATCAACCAACTGATAATATCACATGATATGATAAGCAGTAAGAAGTAAAGTAGTTAACGTGAATCAGTAAATAACAAACTTGTTAGTAACTTTCCCTGTCCCTTCCCATCGAAAAGTTCAGCCTACGACGTGTTTTAGCGATTTGATCAACCAACTGATAATATCACATGATATGATAAGCAGTAAGAAGTAAAGTAGTCAACGTGAATCAGTAAATAACAAACTTGTTAGTAACTTTCCCTGTCCCTTCCCATCGAAAAGTTCAGCCTACGACGTGTTTTAGCGATTTGATCAACCAACTGATAATATCACATGATATGATAAGCAGTAAGAAGTAAAGTAGTTAACGTGAATCAGTAAATAACAAACTTGTTAGTAACTTTCCCTGTCCCTTCCCATCGAAAAGTTCAGCCTACGACGTGTTTTAGCGATTTGATCAAACAACTGATAATATCACATGATATGATAAGCAGTAAGAAGTAAAGTAGTTACGTGAATCAGTATATAACAAACTTGTCAGTAACTTTCCCTGTCCCTTCCCATCGAAAAGTTCAGCCTGCGACGTGTTTTAGCGATTTGATCAACGAACTGATAATATCACATGATATGATGAGCGGTAAGAAGTAAAGTAGTTAATGTGAAACAGTAAGTAACAAACTTGTTAGTAACTTTCCCTGTCCCTTCTCATCGAAAAGTTCAGCCTACGACGTGTTTTAGCGATTTGATCAACCATTTGATAATATCACATGATATGATAAGCAGTAAGAAGTAAAGTAGTTACGTGAATCAGTATATAACAAACTTGTCAGTAACTTTCTCTGTCCCTTCCCATCGAAAAGTTCAGCCTGCGACGTGTTTTAGCGATTTGATCAACGAACTGATAATATCACATGATATGATAAGCGGTAAGAAGTAAAGTAGTTAAGGTGAAACAGTAATTAACGAACTTGTTAGTAACTTTCCCTGTCCCTTCTCATCGAAAAGTTCAGCCTACGACGTGTTTTAGCGATTTGATCAACCATTTGATAATATCACATGATATGATAAGCAGTAAGAAGTAAAGTAGTTACGTGAATCAGTATATAACAAACTTGTCAGTAACTTTCCCTGTCCCTTCCCATCGAAAAGTTCAGCCTGCGACGTGTTTTAGCGATTTGATCAACGAACTGATAATATCACATGATATGATAAGCGGTAAGAAGTAAAGTAGTTAAGGTGAAACAGTAATTAACGAACTTGTTAGTAACTTTCCCTGTCCCTTCTCATCGAAAAGTTCAGCCTACGACGTGTTTTAGCGATTTGATCAACCATTTGATAATATCACATGATATGATAAGCAGTAAGAAGTAAAGTAGTTACGTGAATCAGTATATAACAAACTTGTCAGTAACTTTCCCTGTCCCTTCCCATCGAAAAGTTCAGCCTGCGACGTGTTTTAGCGATTTGATCAACGAACTGATAATATCACATGATATGATAAGCGGTAAGAAGTAAAGTAGTTAAGGTGAAACAGTAATTAACGAACTTGTTAGTAACTTTCCCTGTCCCTTCTCATCGAAAAGTTCAGCCTACGACGTGTTTTAGCGATTTGATCAACCATTCGATAATATCACATGATATGATAAGCAGTAAGAATTAAAGTAGTTAACGTGAATCAGTAAATAACAAACTTGTTAGTAACTTTCCCTGTCCCTTCCCATCGAAAAGTTCAGCCTACGATGTGTTTTAGCGATTTGATCAACCAACTGATAATATCACATGATATGATAAGCAGTAAGAAGTAAAGTAGTTAACGTGAATCAGTGAATACCAAACTTGTTGGTAACTTTCCCTGTCCCTTCTCATCGAAAAGTTCAGCCTACGACGTGTTTTTCATAAAGGATTTGATCAACCATTTGATAATATCACATGATATGATAAGCAGTAAGAAGTAAAGTAGTTACGTGAATCAGTATATAACAAACTTGTCAGTAACTTTCTCTGTCCCTTCCCATCGAAAAGTCCAGCCTACGACGTGTTTTAGCGATCTGAACAACCAACTGATAATATCACATGATATGATAAGCAGTAAGAAGTAAAGTAGTTACGTGAATCAGTATATAACAAACTTGTCAGTAACTTTCCCTGTCCCTTCCCATCGAATTGTTCAGCCTGCGACGTGTTTTAGCGATTTGATCAACGAACTGATAATATCACATGATATGATAAGCGGTAAGAAGTAAAGTAGTTAAGGTGAAACAGTAATTAACAAACTTGTTAGTAACTTTCTCTGTCCCTTCCCATCGAAAAGTTCAGCCTGCGACGTGTTTTAGCGATTTGATCAACGAACTGATAATATCACATGATATGATAAGCGGTAAGAAGTAAAGTAGTTAAGGTGAAACAGTAATTAACGAACTTGTTAGTAACTTTCCCTGTCCCTTCTCATCGAAAAGTTCAGCCTACGACGTGTTTTAGCGATTTGATCAACCATTTGATAATATCACATGATATGATAAGCAGTAAGAAGTAAAGTAGTTACGTGAATCAGTATATAACAAACTTGTCAGTAACTTTCCCTGTCCCTTCCCATCGAAAAGTTCAGCCTGCGACGTGTTTTAGCGATTTGATCAACGAACTGATATTATCACATGATATGATAAGCGGTAAGAAGTA
The DNA here is from genome assembly GCA_029168955.1 of Aplectana chamaeleonis. Classification (NCBI taxonomy): domain Eukaryota; kingdom Metazoa; phylum Nematoda; class Chromadorea; order Rhabditida; family Cosmocercidae; genus Aplectana; species Aplectana chamaeleonis. The sequence goes on along the minus strand of JAPDOI010002041.1, from coordinate 52,703 downwards.
AAGTAGTTAAGGTGAAACAGTAATTAACGAACTTGTTAGTAACTTTCCCTGTCCCTTCTCATCGAAAAGTTCAGCCTACGACGTGTTTTAGCGATTTGATCAACCATTTGATAATATCACATGATATGATAAGCAGTAAGAAGTAAAGTAGTTACGTGAATCAGTATATAACAAACTTGTCAGTAACTTTCCCTGTCCCTTCCCATCGAAAAGTTCAGCCTGCGACGTGTTTTAGCGATTTGATCAACGAACTGATAATATCACATGATATGATAAGCGGTAAGAAGTAAAGTAGTTAAGGTGAAACAGTAATTAACAAACTTGTTAGTAACTTTCCCTGTCCCTTCTCATCGAAAAGTTCAGCCTACGACGTGTTTTAGCGATTTGATCAACCATTTGATAATATCACATGATATGATAAGCAGTAAGAAGTAAAGTAGTTACGTGAATCAGTATATAACAAACTTGTCAGTAACTTTCCCTGTCCCTTCCCATCGAAAAGTTCAGCCTGCGACGTGTTTTAGCGATTTGATCAACGAACTGATAATATCACATGATATGATGAGCGGTAAGAAGTAAAGTAGTTAAGGTGAAACAGTAATTAACGAACTTGTTAGTAACTTTCCTGTCCCTTCTCATCGAAAAGTTCAGCCTACGACGTGTTTTAGCGATTTGATCAACCATTTGATAATATCACATGATATGATAAGCAGTAAGAATTAAAGTAGTTAACGTGAATCAGTAAATAACAAACTTGTTAGTAACTTTCCCTGTCCCTTCCCATCGAAAAGTTCAGCCTACGATGTGTTTTAGCGATTTGATCAACCAACTGATAATATCACATGATATGATAAGCAGTAAGAAGTAAAGTAGTTAACGTGAATCAGTGAATACCAAACTTGTTGGTAACTTTCCCTGTCCCTTCTCATCGAAAAGTTCAGCCTACGACGTGTTTTAGCGATTTGATCAACCATTTGATAATATCACATGATATGATAAGCAGTAAGAAGTAAAGTAGTTACGTGAATCAGTATATAACAAACTTGTCAGTAACTTTCTCTGTCCCTTCCCATCGAAAAGTTCAGCCTACGACGTGTTTTAGCGATCTGAACAACCAACTGATAATATCACATGATATGATAAGCAGTAAGAAGTAAAGTAGTTACGTGAATCAGTATATAACAAACTTGTCAGTAACTTTCCCTGTCCCTTCCCATCGAAAAGTTCAGCCTGCGACGTGTTTTAGCGATTTGATCAACGAACTGATAATATCACATGATATGATAAGCGGTAAGAAGTAAAGTAGTTAAGGTGAAACAGTAATTAACAAACTTGTTAGTAACTTTCCCTGTCCCTTCTCATCGAAAAGTTCAGCCTACGACGTGTTTTAGCGATTTGATCAACCATTTGATAATATCACATGATATGATAAGCAGTAAGAAGTAAAGTAGTTACGTGAATCAGTATATAACAAACTTGTCAGTAACTTTCCCTGTCCCTTCCCATCGAAAAGTTCAGCCTACGACGTGTTTTAGCGATCTGATCAACCAACTGATAATATCACATGATATGATAAGCAGTAAGAAGTAAAGTAGTTACGTGAATCAGTATATAACAAACTTGTCAGTAACTTTCCCTGTCCCTTCCCATCGAAAAGTTCAGCCTGCGACGTGTTTTAGCGATTTGATCAACGAACTGATAATATCACATGATATGATAAGCGGTAAGAAGTAAAGTAGTTAATGTTAAACAGTAAGTAACAAACTTGTTAGTAACTTTCCCTGTCCCTTCCCATCGAAAAGTTCAGCCTACGACGTGTTTTAGCGATCTGATCAACCAACTGATAATATCACATGATATGATAAGCAGTAAGAAGTAAAGTAGTTACGTGAATCAGTATATAACAAACTTGTCAGTAACTTTCCCTGTCCCTTCCCATCGAAAAGTTCAGCCTGCGACGTGTTTTAGCGATTTGATCAACCAACTGATAATATCACATGATATGATAAGCAGTAAGAAGTAAAGTAGTTAATGTTAAACAGTAAGTAACACACTCGTTAGTAACTTTCCCTGTCCCTTCCCATCGAAAAGTACAGCCTACGACGTGTTTTAGCGATTTGATCAACCATTTGATAATATCACATGATATGATAAGCAGTAAGAAGTAAAGTAGTTAACGTGAATCAGTAAATAACAAACTTGTTAGTAACTTTCCCTGTCCCTTCCCATCGAAAAGTTCAGCCTACGATGTGTTTTAGCGATTTGATCAACCAACTGATAATATCACATGATATGATAAGCAGTAAGAAGTAAAGTAGTTAACGTGAATCAGTAAATACCAAACTTGTTGGTAACTTTCCCTGTCCCTTCTCATCGAAAAGTTCAGCCTACGACGTGTTTTAGCGATCTGATCAACCAACTGATAATATCACATGATATGATAAGCAGTAAGAAGTAAAGTAGTTAATGTGAAACAGTAAATAACAAACTTGTTAGTCACTTCCCCTGTCCCTTCTCATCGAAAAGTTCAGCCTACGACGTGTTTTAGCGATTCGATCAACCAACTGATAATATCACTTGATATGATAAGTAGTAAAGGGTGAAGTAGTTAATGTTAAAGTAAGTGAGTAAGTAATCATATCTGTCCACATACCAACTTACCTACCTGCCCAACTGATCGCCTGGCAGTGGCCACTGGCAGTGGCTAGTGGCAGGAACGAGGAACGAGGAACGAGGAACGAGGAACGAGGAACGAGGAACGAGGAACGAGGAACGAGGAACGAGGAACGAGGAACAGGACACGAGGGACGCGTTACAAGAAAAAACGCGAATTTTTGCTAAGCTTCCGCCGATCTAACTTTGTTAATTTTCAATCGATTTGGCTCAAATGTTGTCAGCGGGTGTCTTGACTCTCTCACTTATATCCAGAAGGAAATCTCTAGAAAATTTGTTTTACAGGTTTTATTAACTACTTTACCAAAATCTAAGTGATCACAAGTGCCAGGCAAAACCAAAACTCTCCAGCCGCTTCGCGGCTGGAGCGATAAATCGAGAAAAACGCACCAGAAGAGCACGAAATCCTTTACTCTCACCCCACCTTTTTACTCTCACTGGAACTGTTCGTTGTGACAATGAAATCTTTTGTTGATCAGTCTTCTGCAATTACAGCGTTTTCGAGCAGTGATAGCTTCATCAGAGATGTTAAAGTTCTGTCACCTCTGGGAACGAGTGATCACAGTAGTATTTCGTTCACCATTCATAGTTGGAAAACGCAAGCCACACCAGTTTATCGAAGAATATACTCCAAGTGTAATTTCGATGCACTTTGCGCAAGTTTGGCGGGAATCCGATGGATTGATTTGTTTGAAACAAAAAATAATGTGAACGAGAAAAATGAACTTTTCTTATCGGTTCTACATGAAGCCATAGAACTTCATGTTCCATGGAAAAAAATGTGCATCACTGAAGTCTGTGAAGCTGCCGCGGTATCTACACAACATGCTCGAGCATCGCGATTGTCTCTTTTATGAAGCTAGACGGACCAATGACTGGTCAAAGTTTAGGAGCTTTTCTTCGAAATTCGATATTAGCCTCAAAAAGAATAATAGCTTTCTTGAAAAGAATATGGTGGAATCCGATAACAAGCAGCGTTTTTATAATTACCTGAATAGTAAAATCAAGCAAAAAAGACTTCTCGGTTGCCTGAAATATAATGGAACGATCCTAACCACGGCAAATGAAAGGGCAAATTTACTAGCCGATCGTTTTGTTAATGTTTTCCAAGAAGAGGATGGATCCTGCCCATCCTATTCCGGATGTAATGTAGAAAGAATGGGGGAATTTCCTTGGTTTGAAGCCGGAAGGCTTTATGAGCTAATAATGAAATGGCCCAAATCCTCGTCTGTTACTCCTGACTTTCTACCACTTTTCTTTATTCAGAAGTTGGGTTATCTACTGTGCGGTCCTCTCGCCTACATTTCCAATCAGTCGCTCATGCGTAGTGAAGTTCCTATGCGGTGGAAACACTCTTTCGTCACTCCCGTTTTGAAGAAAGAACCGGCCTGTAATCCCGATAACTACCGCCCTGTAAGCATAACGTCCCTTTTGTGCAGACTTTTTGGAAAAGTTTTAAAACAACATATCATGGAATTTCTACTAGATAGGAAAATTGTTAATGAGCATCAGCATGGGTTCATCAGTGGCAGATCAGTAGAAACAAATTTGCTCGAGTGTTTGGACGATTGGACTGTTGCGCTAGACAACAAACTTGGATGTGATGTGGTTTTCTTCGATTTTGCAAAGGCTTTTGATCGTGTGTCGCACAAAAAAAAACTGTTATGGAAATTAGAAAAATTGCAGTTCCACCCTTAGTCATCAAGTGGATTGCTGGGTACCTCAGTGACAGAACCTTTCAAGTGAAGCCAGGGGAGATCTATTCTGAAACGAAGGTAGTTGTAAGTGGTGTACCTCAGGGAGGTGTGCTGTCACCGATTCTTTTCATCATTTTTACGGCTGACCTACCCGAAACCGTTCGAGGCCGAGGGGTCAAAGTCAAAATGTATGCTGACGATGTCAAAATTTATGATGTAATTTCTAGTCCAGAGGATTCCGTCAACCTTCAGAGCTCCATAGATTCGCTGGTGAGATGGACTAAAAGGTGGCAACTGCCTTTTTCTCCACAGAAGACTACTTTTATGCAGCTGAAATCTCACCCACGCTCAGTGGTGACTTCGAACTCAGTTGATGGCGAAACTATCTCTGCTGTGAATTCCGTGAAAGACCTTGGCTTTCATTATAATGACAAACTTGATTTCTCTGAGCATATCAAAGTTCGGTGTGCACAGGCGAAATTGCGAACTTTTCACATTTTCACAGGTCTTTGCAGCCGAAATAGATCCGTTCTCCTTCGCTCATACAAAACCTACGTCCGCCCGCTGGTAGAAGCCAGTGTGACCGTATTCAATCCGTCGTTGAAGAGAGACATTCATGCTATCGAGAAAGTTCAAAACAATTTCACCCCTAAGCTTTTGGCACGTATAGGTGGGTTTTTGTAAGAGAGAATACCAAGAGCTCCTGTCAGGAATAAATACTAGAATCTGCCTTCGCTTAAATCCCGGCGAAGAGTATTTGACGTATGCATGGTCCACAACTGGCTTCACAACCATAAAATGTTGAATATGAAACGTCTATTCAATTTAAAATACTCTCGAACTAGAGGGACCCTCTTCAAAATCGTTTTATCTCGGCCTAGTACCAGGGGTGGTAGTAAACTTGATAAACTACGATGTTACCCAAGACTGTTAACATCGAGGTTAACTACGTGGTTCTTAAATTTGGCTGAAATCGTATTATCATCGTTCAAGGCACATATAAGCCTTCAATCGCGAACATTAATGTTTGCCAATTAATCGGCGCACTCCACAGACCAACGGTGAGACAGTGCGCCTATTTAAGAGTGCGCTCGACGACGATGGCGGGTTAGGGTGAAAAGTGTAGTTGTACAATTTCGAAAAAAATGTCGAACGAACGAAAATCGAAAAAGTTTCGAACGAACGAAAATTGAAAAAATTTCGTTCGAAAAAATTTCGAACGAACGAATTTCGAAAAACTTTCGAAATTTCGGAGGTCGAACGAACGAAATTCGAAACGATTCGAAATTTAGATTTTTTTTTCGAAATTTCGTATTTTTTTCGAAACTCGTCGAAAATTTCGAAATTTTTTCGAAACTTGTCAAAAATTTCGAAATTTTTTTCGAAATTTGTTCGAAAAAACTCCGAACGAACGAATTTCGAAAAAAATTCAAAAAATCGGATTTCGAACGAACGAAAATCGAAAAATTTTCGTTCGAAAAAATTTCGAACGAACGAAATTTGAATAAATTTCGTTCGACGAAATTTCGAACAAACGAAAACGAACGAAAAAAATTTCGAAAAATCTTTCGAAAATTTTTCGAAAATTTCGTTCGTGTACAACTATAGTGAAAAGTCCTCGAGAGGACTTTTCTCCGTAACCCGACAACTCCGAGTTCCCCCGCAATCGCTACTCAGGCAGTAGTTGGGCCAAGAACCTTCCAACTACTCGTCAGTTCCCAAACCGCTGGCGCAACAATCGTTTGTGCAGTGAGAACGCGATCAATAGCGAGCATTGCCTGTCGCTATTCATCCGTGCAGCTGATTGGTTTTCCAATGATTGCTCTTCCACTATCAAACTCTTGTTTTGTGTTCCTTAATTTCTTATTATCCTTGATTTTAACGTGAAGTGAAATTAGGTAGCACTGTGGGCGAGAAATTCGTCAGAGAGATGATTAGTTAGGCCGGAATTTTTTTTTCGTACTGTATTTCGACTTTGCCTCTTTTTTTTCGTTTGTGTTTACAAGAAGTTTTTTGTGCTTCCAATTTTTTCGTGACTTTACTCTTGACACTGTATTTTTTATCTTCTCGGGTACTTAAAAAAAGAAAAAAAAACATGCATCGTCATTTTCGCCGAAGCAGTATTGGCACTCCCACTCTCGAACTTGGTGTGGAAAAATAGTTTTCTCAAAAAAAACTACCTGAAAGAATAAAATCTCGCTGGCAAGGTCACTATTACTTATAAATTCATATAAACAGATTCAAAAATGCTGTTACTTTCCGTTTTTGGTAGTTCCTAACAGTAACTATGTGCGTGAAGGCAAAAATGGTAGGTACTAGACTTGGAAATGAATAGAGTAATTATTCAAGTACTATTCGAGTTAATCGAATATTCCATTCAGAAGAGAATTTCTGCTATTTCCAGTATTGGGTTGAATCGGGAAATTAATTAAATTAACTCCGCTATTCACCGAATTCGGCAATCTCATTCATCCGGTTTTCCATGTAATCGTTCCAATCTTGAAGTCGCAATATTCGGCTTTCGTCTATTCGGCCAACTTCTGGGCATGAGATTTGGATGTTCAGGAGGAGGCAGTTAAAGTTATCTAACAGTATGAGAATGGGAAATTATTCGAAAATTTAGTGCATATTTGAGAGAAATTGCCGAATATTCAATCGAATTGAGTGGAGGACAGGTTTTCGAGTATATTCATACATTCAAAAAATTTAGGCCTAACTCGAGAATGTTCAACCTTTTTAAGTTTCCAAAAAAAGCTTTGCTCTGGGAAATCATCAGTTCGGGAGTTCTTCAATATAACTCTGGGAGTCCTTATTCGAATAATCTCTCCTGATTATTCCCGGATAAATGATATTCTTTAAATACAGCTTTTTTAGGATACCCTAAGTAATGAATAATTTTGAACGAGGCCTCCTAGCTTTTCTTGAATCAGCCGAATATTTGAAAAAAGATTAAATACTAGAACCCGAATATTCAATTCACTCGAATCACATTCGAATAATTTTCTATCCTAACTCTAGTAATTACGTACTCTTCTTGTCTTTACGTAGTTAATGCTACCAACTGGTGAAAGCTGAAAGGAACAGTGTTTACAACTGTGTTAACTAGGATCTAATTATTCTTATTGGGATTACACGCGGGATTTTACTCTACCAGTTTTTTTCCCAGAAATATTTCTGCGGAGAAATTTCGAAAATGGAAGAATACGCGCGCTAGCACTAAAATTCACTCCGAAACGTAGGATATGTGTGAGTTTTCTCCGTCCTGTTTCTTCTAAATGTCTGAGAAAATAAAATTCACAGTGTCGCGAGTATAATGAACTCCAAACTTTTCATAAACATGGACGAAAAAATTTAAATCGAATCAAAATTTTCGACAAAGTGAAGACTGAACACTTCAGTTTCTAACAGATTCTAGTCTAGCTATTCCTCTGACGAATTTCTTGACCTGCTTTACCCTAATTCACAGCTCTAGTTAGAGGCAAGAACATCAAACCAATAAGTCGGGAACACAAGACATGAGAGTTAGGCAGAGACTGAAAAAATTAGAGAAAGAACTAACTGCTGAGCGGGTCAAGGAAACCACGGATAGAATCTGACGGGAAAACGTGTCTCTCAGTTCATACAAAACACATCGTGAACACGAGAAGGAAGATTGCGCACTATCAAAAGCAATGATTTCTGCTGTTATCGCTATTACAGCTACTGTCTCGGACAAGAGGGTCAATTGTTGATGTACAGGAGACACAGTTGGAGAAGCTAGGAGAGCCCCTCATCAGCCTCTCAAGATGTGTCTGAGTAGCGCAGCGCTATGCGGCGCTGCGTTCGAGAGCACGGTCAGTGGTTCGAGTCCACGCGGACTCAGTTTTGCACACACATGTGCAATACTTCAGGATGTCAGCCATTCTTCGCAAATTTTGCGTGTCGCCTTTGGTGCAGTGTTGTCTCGCTGTTGATGAGCTAGGGTTCCCGAGATCGCATACCACGGGATGCTAGTTTTGCAAACAATTACTATGTGACAGCTCGCGTTTAGAATGACGATAATATCGATGTTTGGCACAGGATTTTCTCCCCATTATCAGGATATAGTCAGAGTTCCAAACTCTCAGTTCTGGCTAGTTTACTACCACCCCAGGTGGTATGCCAACTCCTTCAAATACAGAGCCGGCAGGTTATACTCTGACGTCGAAGGTGCGTACCAAAAAGATCTTATTGAACTTTGGATTCTAGTGATTTGAGATACGCCGCTATTTTCTTGGTTCCATAGTTATTACCATGTGATGTGGTATTCTTTTTACTGTTCGTTTCTCGTATTGACTGATTTTTTTTCTCACATTTGCCTTCCGCGAATGTAATAAACTTATAACTTATAATTCGCTACCCTATGTTGCTCTGTTCTTTCCTTTGGACCCTAACTAATGCTGTTTTGCCTAAAATATTCTTCAATTTTCGACTAGCCCCATTTTTCACCAGTGAAAATCACCGTGAACATGTTTATCCAATCGGACAACTAGTCCAGACCAGAGAATAATGTCACTAAAATAAGACGTTTTAGTGCGTTTCTCGCCGTTTCTTCGTAAATTTGGTAATACTTGGTGGCCAAAGCATTGTTTTCAGTAGAAAACTCGGGAACGAATTTCATCGTGAACACTGCCTTTAACGCGAGATCACCACCCAGTTGTATTAAGACTAATTTCATATGAGTTACTCGCAGTCGGTTCTAGTTTTGTCAGATCACGGCTACCGATCGCGGAGACGTAGCTGCACAACCGTGGAGCCGCACAGGCACTACCGCGGAGCCGCTGCGGCACTACGACGGAGTCGCAGCGGCAGTACCGCGGAGCCGCCACGACATTGCCGCTGCGACTCCGCGATAGTGCCGATTCGGTGCTTGTAGGAGCCGAAGCGGCAGCGGCGATTTCTTTGATTTATATGAGGTCCCTCTATTTCTTGTTTCTGTTCATCTGATGTCTTGAAATGAAACTACTTTCTTTAATTAGAATTATTAGATTGTTGGCTAAGTATTGGAAAAAAAGGAAAAAAAGTGGAGCGGCAAATGTGAATAACTTTTGGGCCAATCTAAGGGGTGAGGTTTTTTGCCGTTTGCCGATTGCCGTTTGCCGGCCGTTTTTGGGATTTTCTTGCCGATTGCCGTTTGCTGAAATCTCAAAATCGTTTGCCGCACATCCCTGGTTAGGGTGCACTGTATGGCATTTTACCTACCGCAACCCATTGTTTTGGTCGTTTTTGATCTACCCGTGAGGACTGAGTGAAATTTTCAAATCCCGAATTTTTCTTCATAGACCTTCTACAACCCTCTACAGACCGTTTTTCGAAACTCCACTTTGTGTTCGCATTCATCCCTTGTTAGAAGCCAACAGTGCAAATTTTCGCGTGCTCCAACATACACATTTTGAAAAGCGATTTCTTCGGGATATTGTGTTACTTGAATGCTATCGTCAACAATGTTGACAAAAGAACGGTTTTTAGTGATTTTCGCATGGGTGATACATGTGTGTCGCTCACGCTTCCTTTTTAGACGATCTTCTTCTTTCAGAGAGTCGACACCATAATCGGAGACTTTCACTTGCCAGCTGTCTGTGACCAGGCAGCATCCGGACCAAAGCCGTCCGTGTGACCCGATAATGGAGGAGTGGAGGAATCGAATGCCCTGCAAGGATGTAACATAAAAAGATGGTCGTAATGTTCAGGTTGGAAACTCTCCAACCTCTGCTACATCTCTCATGATACAAAACATGAAGAAAGGATCGAACATCAGCGTACCTTTCGAAATGATCTCCTGAAATATGCTAGGTTAGCAAATACATAGACCACTATTAACAGAATCGCGCGCCATTTTCTAAAGTAATTTTTGAAGCACTGTTGCGACATGTCGACTGCTCTTGGTCGGTCAGAAAATGGAAGCCAAGAAACTATTTCGTCGCAGAAAATCTGTCATTCGTTTATGCCTCGAGATGTCGCCCTACGGTAGCATACAAACGCGAAAAATCTGTTGAGACAGCGACGTTAATGAGGTCGTACGGCTCCTAGTCGAAGGCTCATGACGTTTCGAGAGTCAAGATCCAGTCAAAATTACAGATTTGAGCCTTATTGAGCCAGCAAAACATGAGGTCTCCGCCCACTTTCTTTGCAATTCTCGCCCCTCAATGCAAACTTGTTCGAATTGTTTGCTCGCATACGGTGATTTTGACTAAATTTCGATGCTAGCAACGGCGTAAGCATCCTAATAGAGCCCGCACTTGTCCACTGACCTCGCTATCTCAACCACTTTCTCGCTAGCTTCGGTATCTTGAGCGAGCGGGCATGCTGCTGTGTAAATCGCCCACTTTCGCTCTAATTCAAGAACAACTCAGCATTTCCCCAATCGCATCTAGTTTTTGTCGGGGTTTTGCTCAGTTTCCAACACTGCCAACACCAGGCCTTCAATTTCTGTCTTAAAGGCAGTGTTCACGATGAATATCGCACTCGAATTCGACCCGAAAATGGGATTGTTTGGTCGTGAGGTAACTAGTAGTGAAGAAACAGGGAAGAAAAACGTCCAGAATAGGTCAGAATAACGGTTTCCAAATTCAGGGCGCGGACGAGAATCATGGGCCCCGCTGATTTCGGCAAGCGCGCGCTAATCGCGAAATCTGCGCGAGTCGATGATGCTAGCTGCGGCAGAGTTGCTTGGCAACTTGCCATCGAAACATGTGCGGCGCCACAAGCTCGTCCGATTAGGGGGCGGACCGGAATAGGTAGGCGCACCCGGGAGAGCTTTCAAAGGCGTTTGTATTCGATTCTGGCGAGTTTTCGTTGCTTTCTTCGACCCTATCCTCTACAGCATCTGCCAACTTAGTGTTTCACACCGAGACCTCGAGAACGAGATTCATCGTGAACACTGCCTTCAAAATCGATATCATTTTTGAGCATGTATACTGTTTCTGAACCGGCCCATGCTGTTTACCGAATTCGCCAGCCAAAAGGCCCCTTGCGTTCACCTGTCGGCGGCCTCATACTGGTGACCTCTGCTGGCATGGGCGTACGAAGGAGCAGAACACATTAAATTTTAGATCAAGTCACATGTTACCTACTTCTGGGACAAAGTAGTATTTGCTTAATATTCCCATTACTACAAAGGGGATAGGGTCTTTCTACTTACTGAGGGAGCAGTTCTCCCGTTTCTGCAGTTCGAAACGTCACGGTACTCAATGCAAGCGAAGTGGTCCGAAGTGAAATTGGACCCGTTAACGGCGAGACAACTACCTGGGTGTGTATAGAGCCCCTAGCTCACTACAAAAGGCAACCAGAAGCCTTCAAGAAGCAGGAAGCTTGTCATTAGTGAGCAAGATCCATTATTCGTACACAAATCGCACTCACAGATGGGTGGTTTACTGCCGATGCATAAAGCTTAAAAGGATCATCCGAGAATACAACTCTCGCTGATGTAAATGTTTCCTCAGAGCCGATGGAGTTCTTTCCACTACACAATGGGGGCGTTCCTGTAGACAAGCTCTACCATTGTCGAATTTCTGGAAGTTTAGCTTTCTGGCAAAAGTAACGATTACGTAATGCCATTTAGAAGTCAAAAAAAAGTTTCAAAATTATCTTGAAATATCTCTAATAGAAAAGCTAGGAAATGAAGTGAATTAACGAAAAATGCGATTTGGTGGTCGATCATTTCACAAGCTTCTCCCTCAAACTTATCAAAACGAAATCGAGCGCGATATGGAATGGAGCGTCGCGTTCACCTTGCTTGACCTATGCTGGTTCCCTTATTACAGCTTTCAGAAATGGCTTAATGTTTCCGTTCTTGATTTCGTTTTGATAAGTTTAACGGAGAAGCTTATGAAATGATCGACCACCAAATTGTATTTTTGGTTAATTCACTTCATTTCCTAGCTTTTTTATCACTCCAGGCTATTTTACGCCAAATCAATTTTCAAGATATTTCAAGATATTTTTGAAACTTTTTTTGGCATTACCGAATCGTTACTTTTTCCAGGAGGCTAAATTTTCAGAAATTTCGTATAATTTTCCCGAAGGTTTCCCTTCCTAGCTTCAATTTTGCTCCACGATTTCCTTTTTGGAATGATGAAACATCTAACAGACGATATTGTCGTTTGAGTAAATTTTTGAAACCTATGACCCGCAACCATAAAAAATACCACTCGTAGCCGCATATCGATCAATAATGCTCGGTTATTACTAATCATTATTGATAATTAATACGCGGTTTTTATTGATCATTAATACTCTGTTTCGCATGATCCCGAGAAAGTTACTTAGAGCCATCAAAAATCATTGCAGCATTTTGTGCAACAGACTGACGAGCAGAATTCCCCAACCAAGAAACCCAATCCCATCAGCTATCACCACTCCTCGCCGCATTTTGTGGAAGAAGCGCGAAAGTCGATAATATTGATTATCGATCGATGACGTGTCATGAGTACAAAGTCTGACAAGTTCAAAATTTATCTCCGACCACCTGTGTTGATTGGCTGCAGATTCACCCACACCCTGGTGTGCGTTCCAAGAACATTTCCATGGCATAACACTTCCATAGAAACGTAGGCACGGCGACGTGGGAGCAATTACCAGTTACAATTCGTGGCCCTGGAGAACAACTCAGATAATAACACCGGCTGAGCGGGCGGAGAACTAGGGTCGCGGGCTGAGCGGGCAGGCTTATATTGGGGGCGGAGCATCTTACCGGCTGAGCGGGCGGGCATGCGTTTTACCGGCTGAGAGGCATGGCTTTACCGGGTCAGCGGGCGGACATAAATCCACGGCGGAGCATGTCACCGGCTGATCGGGCAGACATGGCATTACCGGCTGAGGGGCATGGCTTCACGGGGTGAGCGGGCAGACATTAATCAATGGCGGAGCATATCACCGGCTGATCGGGCAGACACTAAAGCGAACCAGGGTCATGTACGGCGCGGGCGAAATGGGCTTCGAGCTGATTCGGGTGTTGGCATTCGAACGGGTGGTAATTCACACGGTTTGGATCATTGACCCCTCACCCCTTACGGTTCGTTGGTAACCGTGGGGACGTGACAGCGGGTCAGTTCATGATTTTGAAGCAAGGTAAGGCTTGCCGCTTCAGAAATGAAACGCAAGCCTCGAACTTGCTGGGGAATAGGGAGAGCCTACTAGGGGCTTTATCTACTCTTGCAGATCGATATCATTCACGTGGTAAGCAACTAATACCGGCAGAGCGGACCTCCATTTACCGGCTGAGGGGGCAGTGAATACGGGCTGAGGGGCAGCCATTTACCGGCTGAGGGGCAGTGAACGCGGTGTGAGGGGGCCACCACTTGCCGGCTGAGCGCTCCACCATTTACCGGCTGAGGGGGCAGTGAATACCGGGGCTCGCCCGGGTACAATGTTTAGTCAGCCGGTATTGCCTGCCCCCTCAGCCGGCGTTACTGCCTGAGAAGTTTGGCCATGGAGAGGCTGTTTGCCCTTCCACGGCATCGTGGAAACATTCTTGGAACGCACCCCTGGTCTCCACAGCATAGCTTCGTTGAGTGGAGCCATGTACTCCACTAACCTTCACCTTTGGGTGAAGGGGGGAACCTTCACCATTGGGAAAACCGGTGACAACCGGTGAAACGCCCCGAAAAAGAATGAAAGTGACCCAACACTCATGCAAGTCATTTTCAAGATTGGGTGGGTGTCACTGTCTGTTTTTCGTCCATAACTTTTTTTGTGCTTAGAGATAGACCTTTGGTGAAAGTTGTATTCGGAATCCACATAAAATTCTGCATGGAATAGCGTTCTCAGTTTCAAAGATACGTTCCCCTTCTCCCAGCCGATTTCAGTTTGTAAAGCGCATTTTTTCGCCTGAAATTATCCTTTTTTTCGTCCATAACTTTTTTTGTGCTTGAAGATAGACCATTGGTGAAGGTTGTTTTTGGAATCTCAATGGAATTCTGCGTTGACTAGTGTTTCCAGTTCGAAAAAATATTTTCTCGATCCTTCAGCCTAATTCATTTCACGAAACACCGGTTTTTCGCTTATAACTCTTTAACCGTTGAAGCTAAGGTTTTGGTGAAGGTTGGTCGGTGGAGCCGAGCCCAGTTGTTGGCTCCAGCAGAACTCTGCGTCTCTCGTTTAAACCATATAGGCAAGAGCACCCTATGGAGATAACTATGGAGCTCGGTTCCATCGACCTGGCTGGCTTATGAGGCAAGCAAAGTTAGGAACCCGATATATCATCATTCGACGCAGAATTTTACTAAGGTATTAAAATCAGTTCACCAAAACCCTACTCAGACAATGGGGTGGACCGACCGCGGGCGAAAAATCGCGTCTCGTACCGACCGCGTGCCACTATCGTACTGACCGCGTGCAAAAAATGTATTCCGTACCGAACGAGGGCATTTGCGTACTGACCGCGCAAACGAAATAGTGCACGCGGTCGATACGCCTGAGCTCCGTACCAACCGCTAGCGATTTTCCATGGAGGCGTACTGACCGCGCGCAGTCATCTTTGCGCGCGGTCAGTACGAAACATGACTTTTAGCTGCGGTCGGTAAGTGAGCACGCGCAGTCAGTACGAAAGTGCTCGCGTTCAGTACGCAACCGCCCGCTATCAGCACGCTAGAAAATTGGTCGGTGAGGTCGGTTCGTCATTTCGCGCGGTCGGTACGCAGGTGTTCGCGTCCAGTACGCAAGCAAACTGGTGAGTGAGGTCGTTTCGTCAGTTCGCGCGGTCGCTACGCAAGCCCACGCAATCAATACGCAACCGCCTAGTACGCAATTAAGTTTGCGAGAGAGGTTGGCACGTGTTGACAGTGTTTACAAAGCTTCGGGAATTTGAGCGCCCTACCGCGGGGGACGTGACGTTCTGCGACGTTGTCATTGTAAAAGTTGAAACATTTTTCCTGATCACCCTAGAATTTGCCTGTTGGGTACCCTCACATTTTCTTCCAATGGAGAAATCCATTAACTCGGCTCAGAGAAGTCTTCAGAAGCCACTACCATAGATTTGAAAACATCGTTGAAAGTGCATTAATTTTGATAGTTTAGTTAGAAACGTATTTTTACCAGTAGTGTTTCCAGAGTTTAAAGGCAGTGTTCACGATAAATCCTGGATGTTCAGTTTCCCACAGAATATGATAGGTCAAGAGCTTACTGTGACAGCAGCGTCAGGAAGAACGGCAGAAATTGGCGAGAACACACTTTTTCACGCCTAAGCAGGACCTTTTGTGTGACGTCATATTTTTGAGAATAGAAGGATTGACCGGTGTGAAGGAATGAAGTCTTTCCATGTGATAACATGATCCACCTTATCCACTGCTACTTATCGGAGCCATTAACTTTGCTGACAGGCTGTTTACAAGTTCAAGCTCCTTCAGAAAGGATTAGTTTGGGAGGCGGGGTGGCCCAATGGGTTGACTGGCCCACGTGATTTTCACCCACTTCCCGATGGTTTTTCTTGATTTCCTCTTCACTGTTCTCAACGGCAGGTCCCAAAGCTCACGTATCTGTGAAAAAAACTAGAATTTTTTCCATCGTGAACACTGCCTTTAATAACCTTTCTTATCCTTATCTTGACCATGTCGCTAGCGCAGAGAACAGCTAAACATAATTCGAATTTACAATTTGTAACTGTTTTGCTTCGCTATAAAAGGGTTATGATTTGGCATTGAAGAAATCGCGAGAATCTCGTTAAAAAAAGTGAGTGAAATGATGGACCATTGATTTGGCCGCGCACTTGTTTAACAAACAGCAAAAATTGAGAGTAGCATTGAAAAAACAAATCACACCCGTCTTACTGAGCACCCACATATCGTTGTGTGACTGCAATTATTTTCATATTCGTTAAATAATGTTTCTCATACAAATGTGGTTCATTACTTATCCGCTAGCGAATATATAGACATGAAGAAATCAGTAATGTTCGAAATTATGCGTTCATGAATATTTGGTGAACGCCAAAATTTGATTCTCAGCTTTGCAAAGCTAAGTTGTAAATATTAGCTTGATTGGAGAAAATACGGGTGTGATTTGTTTTTTCAATGCTACTCTCAATTTTTGCTGTTTGTTAAACAAGTGCGCGGCCAAATCAATGGTCCATCATTTCACTCACTTTTTGGCGTTCCCTCGTGCCAAATGTGCCAAATCATACACAAGAAGTATTTCACTTCTTTTAACGAGATTCTCGCGATTTCTTCAATGCCAAATCATAACCCTTTTATAGCGAAGCAAAACAGTTACAAATTTCATTTTATTTTAGCAAAGGTTCCCTTTGAGAAAAAAAAAGCAAAAAGGTCGTTTATGATCTTCCGGTCGTTATCTTCCGTATTCTACTGTAAAATTGAAAAAGGACTTCATAATTGCGTTCAGCCCCCCAAATAACATTCACTGTGGGCGGAATATTATACCGAATGTTACCCCTGAGGTTGGATTGAGTCTTTCAGAAGCGACCTGCGCACTCCCAATGGGGTCCCATGCACTTATCAAAGCGTCCTGCATACACTTACTGGGGTCACGTACACTTTCCACGGCGCCTTGCGCATTTCTACCGGGTCCCACACACATTCTACGGTGTCCTGCGCACTCTTATATGGGTCACACACACTTTCTACGGCGTCCTGCGCACTCCCATATGGGTCCCAAACACTTTCTACGGCGTCCTGCCACTCTCAACGTGTTCCCGCACGCCTTCTACGGCATCCTTCGCGCTCTTGGAATCCTACTCACATCATACGGTGGTCCGAAAAATACTTCCAAGGTTTCGTCGAATTCGTACAGCTTCAAACCAAAACCGCCTCGAACAGGGCACAATCTTGTTTGAAAGCCTATCAGTAACTGTGTTGATTTTCATTAGTTCATTTTTAAGGATAAGTGAGCGTCGGCAGGTTTGTATCTATAAACATGTTTACTAGATTTTGCCTATCTTCGACCTCAATTTTGAGGTTCCGCGAAAATTGAGCTTTCAACTCCAAATTTTAATAGGAGCGACCTGCATCCATTTCCAGCCTCCTGTTCAAAAATGAGCTTCCTAGCTCGATTTTGAGTGTACCAACCAGATCGTGAACGCCAACTCAAAAAAAGAAAAGGAGATTAACATCATAACTTGGCGGGTTATTAAATTTTTCTCGAAAACTAGTTAACCATTCCAGACCATTTTGGGGTGTTTACCCTAACTTTTTATGCTCTTTTCAATGGAAAAAGAACCACTTCCCCAAGTTTTCTCAGAACGTTGATTTCGGTATCGCGTGTTTGCGCACGTGCAGTTCAAAACCAAATCAGGTGAGCGCTTCGCGCTCACCACAATTTTCCCCTCAATTGCTTATGTTAGCTTGTGACAAAAGAAACCCTGTGAAGCCGACATGCAATACTGTCGTTCTCGGAGCACTGTTGCGGTCCGCAATAGCTGACTACGGCTGTTGAATCACGCGACACGATGACAATCGTGCTGGGAGAAAGGTGAATCTGCCGGTACCAAATGGTCCCAGCACGACCATAATCCTCTTGTGTGATGCAACAGCCGTTGTCCGCTAATGCGGCCCAGGATATGGCTTCGAGAACGACACTGCATAGAAGTTAAGAGAAAAAAGTATAGAAAATTTTACGGAAGCGGTAATTTTACATGGTATCATCCCCGAGTCTTTCTAAATTTTTCAAATCAAAACAAAGGTCATGTTAATGAAGTTCGAAACGAAGTCGGACATACTGCGGTACCAGACGAAAAACGAAAAAAAAATCGTTGCAATTTTTTTTCGAACGAACGAGAAATAAAAAAAATCGTTCGAAAAAAATTGAACGAACAAAAATCGAAAAAAACTCGTTCGACGAAGGTCCGAACGAATGTAAATTTGAAAAAAAACCTGTTCGAAAAATTTTGAACGAACGAAATCCGAAAACCTTTCGAAATTCCGGAGGTCAAACGAACAAATTTCGAAATTAATCGAAATTTTCATTTTTTTCGAAATTCGTTCGAAATTTCGCGCTTTTTTCGAAATTCGTTCAAAAATTCGCATTTTTTTTCGAAATTCCGATTTTCGAAATTTATTCGAAAAAATCTCGAACAAACAAATTTTGAGAGTCTTTAAGAGTTGGGAGGTCAAACGAACGATTTTTGAAACTAATCGAAATTTTGATTGTTTTCGAAACTCGTTCGAAATTTCGAATTTTTTCAAATTTCATTCGAAGTTTAGGATTTCTTTAGAGACTCCGAAATTTCGGATCTTTTAGCGAATGACTGTTTCACACGTGTTCGATTTCTACTCCAGTCGCGAGCATGTAAAGCCTTTCTCCCTCATTTCGAGCACTTCAAAGTGGTGCTTATCGTGCCTATCCTGTCGAAGTCTCCCAATCAGTGCTATATTTTGCCATGACCGATGGCTCCACTGCTTGCTCCTCCCGGACTCATGTGAGCAAAAAAGGCTTTATATCGCCGATCCCAGACATAACTATTTGAGCCGACGAATTGTTCGCTCACGCTCACGCCCACGACAACTCGTTCCAAGAATGACGAAACAGCGTAACCTAGGGTTCAAGGAGCGATTTGAAAATCGAAAGAATTTTGGAAAAAAAAATACAAATTTGATATCAAAACAACGAAAATTGAAGAAATTTTGTTCGACGAAATTTCGAACGAATAAAATTTCGAAAAAATCCGTTCGACAAAGTTTAGAACGAACTGAAACGAAGGAAAGCAATTTGAAAAATCTTTCCAGAAATTTTTGAAATTTTCGCTCGTGTACAAATATACTCTCCGTTCCCATAGAAGGTTATCAGCTGTGACAGTGATAGCAATGCAATGTAGAGCATTGTCCCGTATCGATCAGATTCTCTTGTTGAATCATTCTGGTGTTGTAGTTTATTGTGATTCACTAATAATATTCATTTCACGTGGTTTCCTCACAGTTTAAGGTTGTTGAAGCATTTGATCCTCCAATTTCGAAGTTCTGCTTCTGGAAATAGTTGTTTCTGGTTGAACTCCATTTTTGCTGAAACGCTTTTTCAGACTTGCTGTGAGATTTTTTGCGAGATTTTGAGCGCGCTGCTTAGTTTTAAAATTTTCAAAAAACAGTTGATGGCAGCAGCTTCTATTGGTAGTATTCTCCTAATTTTTCTTTCTTGCATACTAATCGGAGTTATTATCACGGAAAAAAAGGTTTCATTTATTATTTGCGGGTTCGGTGGCCCTGACTCTGAGAGATTTTGCAGAGAAATGTTCGCAAAATGCCTGCTTGCCGCGTAGTAGCCGCGAAATAGCCGTCAAAAAATGCTCGCCGGGAAATAGCCGAGATATAATGCTTCTTAACTAAGTATACGACGCATCCCAGAGGCATGATTTAGATTTCAACACCACCGTGGATGGGTTACCAAAGTTTGAGGTACAGACCTCGCTCAGCCTCTGGAGACCCCGCCCAACTATCTGGCGGTTCCGGATGGCGGCTCGGCAAGCTGGCGACGGCTGCGTCTTGGTTACTTGTGGATATTTCTCGTTATTTCTCGGTTATTTCCATTTCTTGTCTTTTTCGTGAAAAGCCGCGAAATAGCCAACCGCGAGCCTATGCGGAGTCTGCTGGGCTATTTCGCGGCAATTTCTCAGCCAAAACTCTAAGAGGAGTTGGGTTCTATTTATTCCGAAGAGGGGGGTATTTTTTTCATTCTCATTGTTATCGTTTTGCAAGTTTATTGGACTCTTGCGCATTCGTGCATTAAGGCCGGAATCATACTTCCCGCGACCAGCGACAGCGACAGTGCATATCGGGCATATCGATTTTCGGTCGATATTTGTGGTAAACATTGCATCGCGTCGCTCGTCGCGGGATGTATGATCCTGGCCTAACACCTGCTGAATTTATCCGCTCAGCGATTTGCGTACAAATGAATTTCCACCCAAAAAAGAAAAAAACCCATCAGAGCCCCACCCCTGGCGACCAAGCTCTCCCGAACAATCATGTTTTGTTGTGCAGTAAGGGCATGACATATGTATAGATATGAATATAGGATTTCAAAAAAAAACTGCTCATTTCCTTCCGAAAATGTTGAGAATAAAAAGCACATTTGAAATCGCGCTTTTCAGTCTTGCCTTTTGGGAAGCCGGAAAACAGCCGAAAATACACAGTTTGTATTGAATCGAATCCAAAATCAGAAATCGAATCCAAAATCAGAAATCGAATCCAAAATCAAACAATGTATAAAATTGAATTGACCTAGAAAGTCAAAATTATGTCTTGGAAAAAAGTAATCAAATTTAGGAGCCAAAAGCTGAAACGAAATCGAAGCGTTATAGGCCCACGTGAAATGAACGAGATTATCAAACCACAATAAAAAACAACATAAGAAAATTTAACAGTGGAAATGTACAAAAGAAAATTAAAATTGGAAAAGCCATGGTGGACGTTAGCTATGTCTGCAGGTGCAACCGATGCGTCTCGATTTGGCGTAATGCATACCACGGACACAGCCTTACTTTCCGTTCCTACGTGCGTTTGAACCAAAAGCGCCCTATCACACGATCTCAACCACTGAAGAGCTCCAACCTTCCAAGTGAAGTAACCAAGGTAGGAAGGGCGACGCGCATGCTCGTATGCGAAGGTTGTAAAGAAGCCCCTAATTGGAGGTGCTTACCTAAAGCATCGCTTGAGGCAAGATTGAGGTCTACGGCAAAGCATCAGAATTGTTATGGTGGGGTGTAATCAACACTCTGAAGCCAGATTCTCGAAAAGAAAAACCAGAATCGCTCCAGCCGCGAAGCGGCTGGAGAGGTTTGGTTTTGCCCGGGACTTGTGATCACTTAGAATTCTGTAAAGTAGTTAATAAAACCTGTTAAACAAATTCTCCAGAGATTTCCATCGGGATATAGGTGAGAGGGTCCAAGAGGCACATGCTGACAAAATTTGAGCCAAATCGGTTCAAAACTAACAAAGTTAGATCGGCGAGTCCTTATCAAAAATTCTTGTTGTGCGCTGTTACTGCTTCGTGCTTCGTGCTTCGTGCTTCGCGCTTCCTGCTTCCTGCTTCCTCGTGCGTTACGCACCCTTAGTAGTGGCCACTGCCAATGGTCGCAGGCGATCAGTTGGACAGGCGGGTAAGTTGGTATGTGGATAGATAAGCTGGCTGGTGAGTGAGTAGACATTGAGTACTTACTGTTTAACGTTAACTACTTCACTTATTACTGCTTATCATATCAAGTGATATTATCAGTTGGTAGATCAAATCGCTAAAAAACGTTGTAGGCTGTACTTTTCGATGGGAAGGGACAAGGAAAGTGACTAACAAGTTTATTACTTACTGTTTAACATTAACTGCTTCACTTATTACTGCTTATCATATCAAGTGATATTATCAGTTGGTAGATCAAATCGCTAAAACAGGTTGTAGGCTGTACTTTTCGATGGGAAGGGACAAGCAAAGTGACTAACAAGTTTATTACTTACTGTTTAACATTAACTGCTTCACTTATTACTGCTTATCGTATCGAGTGATATTATCAGTTGGCAGATCAAATCGCTAAAACACGTACTTTTTCGTAGGGAAGGGACAGGGGAAGTGACTAACAAGTTCATTACTTACTGTTTAACATTAACTGCTTCACTTATTACTGCTTATCATATCAAGTGATATTATCAGTTGGTAGATCAAATCGATAAAACACGTTGTAGGCTGTACTTTTTGATGGGAAGGGACAAGCAAAGTGACTAACAAGTTTGTTACTTACTGTTTAACATTAACTACTTCACTTATTACAGCTTATCATATCAAGTGATATTATCAGTTGGTAGATCAAATCGCTAAAACACGTTGTAGGCTGTACTTTTCGATGGGAAGGGACAAGCAAAGTGACTAACAAGTTTGTTACTTACTGTTTGACATTAACTACTTCACTTATTACTGCTTATCGTATCAAGTGATATTATCAGTTGGCAGATCAAATCGCTAAAACACGTACTTTTTCGTAGAGAAAGGACAGGGGAAGTGACTAACAAGTCTGTGACTTACTGTTTACCATTGATTCCTATTTTTTACTGCTTATCATATCAAGTGATATTATCAGTTGGTAGATCGAATCGCTAAAACACGTTGTAGGCTGTACTTTTCGATGGGAAGGGACAAGGAAAGTGACTAACATGTTTATTACTTACTGTTTAACATTAACTGCTTCACTTATTCCTGCTTATCATATCAAGTGATATTATCAGTTGGTAGATCGAATCGCTAAAACACGTACTTTTTCGTAGAGAAAGGACAGGGGAAGTGACTAACAAGTCTGTGACTTATTGTTTACCATTGATTCCTATTTTTTACTGCTTATCATATCAAGTGATATTATCAGTTGGTAGATCGAATCGCTAAAACACGTTGTAGGCTGTACTTTTCGATGGGAAGGGACAAGGAAAGTGACTAACATGTTTATTACTTACTGTTTAACATTAACTGCTTCACTTATTACTGCTTATCATATCAAGTGATATAATTAGTTGGTAGATCAAATCGATAAAACACGTACTTTTTCGTAGGGAAGGGACGGGGGAAGTGACTAACAAGTTTCTTACTTACTGTTTACCATTTATACCAATTTTTTACTGCTTATCATATCAAGTGATATTATCAGTTGGTAGATCAAATCGCTAAAACATGTACTTTTTCGTAGAGAAGGGACAGGGGAAGTGACTAACAAGTCTGTGACTTACTGTTTACCATTGATTCCTATTTTTTACTGCTTATCATATCAAGTGATATTATCAGTTGGTAGATCAAATCGCTAAAACATGTACTTTTTCGTAGGGTAGGGACAGGGGAATTGACTAAAAAGTTTGTTACTTTTTGATGACGTCATCAAAGTGCATGGGGCATGTGATGACGTCATCAGGACGTCGACGAAAGAGAGTCGCGCGTCATTTGTAGCGCGCGCAACAAATCAATTACTTACTGATTGTCATATCAATCCATGCTATTTGGAAAATACTGAAGATTTTCAGAGATATTACTTCGTAATATCAAGAAAAAGTGAACAATTCTATCAAAAAGGGGACTTCCAAGCGAAAGAGGTTTGGTTCGCGTCAGAAACGTTTCAACAAAAAGTGAACAATAGGCAAGTAGAATGAGGAGAGTCAACAAAAAGTGAACAATACCCTCTGAGACTGATTTTCTTGGCCTATACTTCTTAACAGCGAAAACAAACCGTTGTGGTATTTTACGAGGAAGAGTTTAGTGTCTTCCGGAAAAAGGGCTCCTATTCGTTTCACGAAATTTTACGGGAATACTCTTGCTCAATGCTGTAATTCTATTCTAAAGTTTCGCTTTTCCTTACAACTAGACCTAACCGTCTGTATAGGTCTTTACGACATCATCTTCTATTTTGATGGTAAGTATTAGGTTTGCATGCACATACCTTTTAACGGTTTTCGCGTAGTCAGGACTACTTTTAGAACCACAAAGTGCTACTGTGTAGAACACCGCAACGGTTTGTTTTTGCTGTTAAGAAGTATAGGCCAAGAAAATCAGTCTCAGAGAGTATTGTTCACTTTTTGTTGACTCTCCTCATTCTACTTGCCTATTGTTCACTTTTTGTTGGAACGTTTCTGACGCGAACCAAACCTCTTTCGCTTGGAAGACCCCTTTCTGATAGTTATAGACTTAGTCTTCCCTGAGGTTTTCTGGCTTCCACTTATGCTACGTAAAGTCAGTCCGAATGAGACTTTTCGCCCACGCGGTCGGCGTGCGTATTGATTGGCGATTGCAAAGGTATTTTTTGGAACTGCGGAACGATTAGCAGGAATATCAGACAAATAGTGAACATTTCCCAGTCAGCTGTATCTCAGTAGTGGTTAGGTTCGTTCGAAAAATGCCCTAGTGACGGCCGCTCGGCACGCTCGCCGACCGCGTGGGCGGACAGTCGCATTCGGATAGACTTTAGCTGCGCCGCAGCTTCCTTCACAAAATTACAAGGATCATTTAACGACTGAGAAAATTTCCAAAAAATCGATAAAATTGGACAATAAATCATTGAGTTTGATCACAGGGGCATCCTCGGTTTTCTATTTTCAGCTTCAGTGTTCCCCAGTGAAGTTACAAATAACAAATGCTGTGGAAATACCAAGTTCTCGTTGTTCTTCGCACGCCAGGGTTGAGGTCAGAGGCAGCGAGACCGCGTTGCGATGCGTCGGGATTGCGTCGCAATGAGTCTCAATCGCATGTCAATAGCGTACCGACAGTCTGATAATGCGTCCCGACCGCGTCGTAAGACGTACCGACGGCGCAACGACAAGTACAAACCGCGTTGCAATCAGGGATGAGCGGAATTAAAATTCAAAATTTCGGAAATCGGTTTTCGGGTTTCGGAACAGAATTTTTTTCTCGGTTTTCGAAAATCGGGTGCGAAACGCCCAAAAATGCGCGGAACTTCGGTTTTCGGAACGCGAAACGCGGAAACCTTCAAAAATCCCAGACTTCGCTAGTGTGTAATTGTCAGAAGCACATTTGGTTAAAGGAATTAATATTTTGAAGAGATTCTGTCTTAATGAATTACCAACTATGCAACTTCAGTAGAACATCTGGATACATATAGAAATCGATCCCGAAAAATGCACAGATTTATGTGCTATACTTTATATTATCCCCTAGAGAAAGGAAACGTCGTTATCAGAACCAACGTGTGAGACCGAACAATAGAGAATTTTCAAAGTTTAGCTCTCTCGCAAAAGTAATGGTTTGCTGATGTCATATTTACGAAAAAGTTGAGGTCAAAGGAGTCAAAAATGTCCTGGAACATTTATAAAAATATTCAGCTCA
Source organism: Aplectana chamaeleonis (assembly GCA_029168955.1). Lineage (NCBI taxonomy): Eukaryota > Metazoa > Nematoda > Chromadorea > Rhabditida > Cosmocercidae > Aplectana > Aplectana chamaeleonis. Next base: position 27,570 of record JAPDOI010002041.1, on the reverse strand, counting down.
CAATGACCTAGCGTAAACAAGAATTTGAAATGTAGTGAGTTGATTACAAATGTGTTTTGGTGGTCGAACATGGACCAATTATAGATAAGTAAATACAGACAAGGGACCGGATTCCACAAGCTTCTCTTTTAAACTTATCAAAGCATAGTCAAGCACGATATGAATTGGAGCGCTGCGGTTTCCCAGCTTCACTAGTGTTGACTGCCGTACAATAACCTTGAAAATGTTTTATTACATACAGTACCCCGTTAAGTTTTGCAAAAACGGGGAGCATTTCCCAAACTTTGCAAAAAAAAACGTCCGATGCATGTAACTTTTTGAACGAAGACGTTTCAGAAAACGCTATCATATTCACAGCTCGAAATTCTACCCGATAAATTGCTTTGTGGACCGAAGTTCACTGCAATCGCTTTGTTGTTGAGTAAAATTGCTTTTGCGGTCGTTTCTCAAAAACGTCGCGTGCGGTAAAGTGCTGCGTAACTTTGAGTAGTAATTGCACAAGTAATATGAGAGCAATCTCTGTGTTTTCTCCGTAAATAAGATGAAGGTGGAGCAATCTTAAAATCTGCGCAAGTTGAATTTTCGAACTCCTTCATTTATCGGTCTGGGGTTTTCGCCACAGAAGTCAGATTATTCATAAAGCTTCCAAGCGTGTTTAATGAAGAATTTTGAATACTAAACCTGCACAAATCTCGAGATTACTCCCCTTTCATATAACTCACGAAGAATACATAGAGATTGCTCTTATATTACTTGTACAATTACTACTCAAAGTTTCGCCGCGCGCGACGCTTTTAAGAAACGATTACAAAAACAATTTTACTCAAAAACAAAACGATTTTAGGGAACTTCAGCCCACAATGCACATTATTATGTAGGATTTTGAGCTGTAAATATGATGGCATTTTCAGGATCCTTAAACGTCTTTATTCAATAAAGTTATAAGCATCGGACGTTTTTTGCCTTTTTCTCGCCAAGTTTCGCTAGTGCTCCCCGTTTTCACAGACCTTCGCGCGGGTATTGTACTTTTATAGTACCTTTAATTTTGTTTTATTAAGTGCCACGGAGAAGCTTGTAAAATTCTATCTTTCGTATTTTACTTTCGACAAATGATCTATGATTGACCATCAATTCGTGGTTTTTAATAATTTCACTACATTTCCCAGTTGGCGTGTTACTTCCAGGTTATCGTGCGCCAGAATGGTTTGTAAAATATTTCAAGACATTTTTGACCTCCTTGACTTAATTTTTCGCAAATATGACATTGCCAAATCACCACTTTCGCCAGAGGGCCAAAACTCTAAAAAATCCCAGTATTTTTCTAGAAGAATCCCTTTCTGGCTTGACTTTTGCCGAGAGATTCAAATTTGAAAGAGGCGGTACCTCTGACAGCTTTTGCCTTCGGTGAGTCTTGGAGCGTAAAACTGTTTCAAAAAAGGCACAATCAAGGGCGAAATCCTATCAGTGACGGAGCTGATTTTCATTAATTTCCATTTTTACGGGCGACGGAGCGTCGGGTGGCTCATAATAACGTGCTTATATGTTTCCAAATGTCTTCGACCTCAATTTTGAAGTGCCGCTAAATTTGAGCTATCAAATATCAATAGAAGATTTGATGTAATGTCAAAACATTCAAATCAGTTTAGAGATTTCATCGGGGAAATTCTCAATAAGGACGAAGTCGCGATATTTTGTTCCGCATTTTCCGCGTTCCGCAGCACTTTCTGCGGTTTTCGAAAGGCGGAACGCGGAAGGTCAAAAACGCGCGAAACTGCGGGTTTCGGAACGCGAAACGCGGAATTCCGCTCATCCCTGGTTGCAATGCGTACTGACCGCGTGGCAGTACGTATCGACCGCGTCGCAAGACGTACCGACGACGCGGTAATGCGTACAAAACCTCGTGGCAGTGCGTACCGACCGCGTGACAATGCGTACAGACCGCGGGGCAAGACGTACCGATCGCGCGGCGATGCGTACTATTCGCGTGGCATTCCGTACTGACCGCGTGGCACTGCGTACCGACCGCGGTCAAATTGCGTTCCAAACGTCGCCCATCCCGCCGTCGGTACGCAACCTGTACGCGGTCGGTACGGAACATGTCCGCGGTTGGTCCACCCCATTGTCTGAGTATCTCCCACGGTTAAAGAGTTACACGCGAAAAACTGGCGTTTCGTAAAACGAATTGGGCTGAAGGATCGAGAAAATATATTTCCAAACTGGAAACACTAGTCGACGCAGAATTCCATCGAAATTCCGAAAACAACCCTCACCAAAGGTCTATCTCCAAGCACAAAAAAAGTTATAGACAAAAAATCGATATTTTATATTACTTCTGTGCCAGCAAGGCTTTGTATGATGGTACCTACTTATTCGGCCGACGTTTCGAGCAAACCCTCGTTATCAAGGCCTGAAATTATGCGAAACGTGGACTCGAAGCATACCCGATCAAACGCCTCTCCCTCTTTTCGGCTAGTTTCGAGACTACCCGCGAATTCTCAGTGAAGCGATTCCTCCCGAAGACAAACCAACCTCATACAGTACCACCAGGGACAAGCTCCACACTCGCAGTCGTGACAGACAAGGAGCAAGAGAGACACACGCACACGCGAGCACACGCACGCGCGAGGCAATATAGTAGCTCGTGAGAGCGGTGCGTGATTTCCTCAAAGCTCACATAATGACACAAAGAGCAAGAACTCGCTGGTTATGGCAATACACTCATTTCTGTTGTTTAGCCTAGGATTTCTCGAACGTAATCACGAAATTTGAAAAAATCACGCACCGCTCTCACGAGCTACTGTATTGCCTCGCGCGTGCGTGTGCTCACGTGTGCGTGTGTCTCACTTGCCCCTTGTCTGTCACGACTGCGAGTGTGGAGCTTGTCCCTGGTGGTACTGTATGAGGTTGGTTTGTCTTCGGGAGGAATCGCTTCACTGGGAGTTCGCGGGTAGTCTCGAAACTAGCCGAAAAGAGGGAGAGGCGCTTGATCGGGTATGCTTCGAGTCCACGTTTCGCACAATTTCAGGCTTTGATAACGAGGATTTGTTTTTGTTTGTAGAATAAATACGTACCATCATACGAAACCTTGCTGGCACAGAAGTAATATAAAATCTACTGTAAATGCCAAGGTTTCAAGTGAGCCGTTGATGGAAAAAACCGATAATTTAACGCGAAAAAAATGCAGAAACGCTATTCGATGCAGAATTTTATAGGGATTCCGAAAACAACCATCACCAAAAAGCTATCTTCTAGGGCAAAAAAGTTATGGGCACTCTTTTGGAATAGACGACCCAACTGAAAGGAATTGGATTTTCATGATGTTTTATATATGTTCTTTGCGCAATATTTACATGTAGCTCTATGCTTTTACATGTTTAGAAGCAAAAACATGACAAAGCAATCCGCTAGCTGCATGCGAAATCTCATAATGCGCGACTCAATTTCCATGACGAGGCTCACGCTTCTCATGGTGCGCGACTCCTTTTTCTATGACGCGGCTCACGCTTCTCATGGTGCGCGACTCATTTTCCATCACGGGACGCACGCTTCTAATAATGCGCGACTCATTTTCCATGACGAGGCTCACGTTTCTCATGGTGCGCGACTCATTTTCCATCACGGGACGCACGCTTCTCATAATGCTCTACTCATATTCTATGGCGCGGCTCACGCTTCTCATGGTGCGCGACACTTTTTCCATGACGCGGCTCACGCTTCTAATAATGCGCGACTCATTTTCCATCGCGCGACGCACGCTTCTCACATGACGCGACTCATATTCTATGGTGCGGCTCACGCTTAATATGATGCGTGACTCAGTTTACATGACACGGTTTACGCTTCTCATAAAGGGCGACTCATTTTCCATACCGAGGGGCACGCTTTTCGTGAAGCGTGACTCAGTTTCCATGACACGGCTCACGCTTCTCATGGTGCGCGACTCATTTTCCAACACGCGACGCACTCTTCTCATAATGCGCGACTCATTTTCCATGACACGGCTCACGCTTCTCATGGTGCGCGACTCATTTTCCATCACGCGACGCACGCTTCTCATAATGCGCGACTCAATTTCCATGACGAGGCTCACGCTTCTCATGGTGCGCGACTCTTTTTTCTATGACGCGGCTCACGCTTCTCATGTGGCGCGACTCATATTCTATGGTGCGGCTCACGCTTCTCATGGTGCGCGACACTTTTTCCATGACGCGGCTCACACTTCTAATAATGCGCGACTCATTTTCCAACACGCGACGCACGCTTCTCATAATGCGCGACTTAATTTCCATGACGCGGCTCACGCTTCTCATGAAGCGTTTGCCATTTTCAACGACGCGGCACCCGCTCCGCATTAGTGGCTACTCGTTTTCCGTGCAAGTTTCCCATAAAACGCTCTCCACCTCTCCACAATGCTGCACGCACCACTAACCCCGCCCACATTTTGCAACGCGGAGCTTCGGTCACGGAGGATAAGGACGGAGGATAGCTGAAGCTCTTGAAAGCATAAGTACTACAATTGGCAGTGGAATTCCACGCTGAGTCCGTGATTGCAGTGTACAAAGTGACGGTCTGGCTAACTCTGCTCGCACTGCTGCCGCCCCGAGAGCGACCGGACAGCGACCGAGGGGCGAACTGGCACCGGACAGGGACCGCGATGCCAGTTGACCCCTCGGCCGCTGTGTGGGCGATGACGTCATGATTGGGAAGAGCCGGTCCCACTCGGAGCGACGGTTTGTTTGCCTAAGTGAGTGGGACTATTCGTGTGCTATTACTGCTCCTCGAAACACAGGTCTAAAAATACCTTCACGACTACCAATCAACACGCCCACGGATCGCGTGGGCGGACAGTCTCATTTGGGCAGGCTTGACTTACCGTTCGTTTTCAAGGTGTTGCTTTAGATTTGGCCCAAAACGTTTTAGAGTAGATCTAGTGTCGTTAGGCTGACCAGAGATTTTTGACGTGAAATGCACATAACTCCGTTCAGTGTGTGTAGCACTTCACACATCTGAAATGATTTGCAAATATATACGACATACCCCAGTTTTCATGATGCTGCACTTCGTGTGAATCTACCAAACAACCGGTGAAGGCCAATTGACTCAGCACCCTCGAAAATCCCTGGGTACCATTTTTCAGGAAACTGGATCGACTGCCTAGAACCTGACACCAAAAAATGTCGAAAGCGGAAGTTGCAAAATTATGCGACATAGCCAAGATTTCACAAAAATTTCAATTCTGCAGCTTCGGTATCAATACGTTTATGGTAAGACTCACCAAAAACATTAAGTCGATAGCCAACAAATTTGCCCTGGGGTACGAACACAATGAAAACCTATCGATTTCAAAGGTGCCTCACTTGCTCCCGGTCGTCTACTAACTGCAGCGGGGCTTGGCCGTGGTGGAATCGAATCGGGTTGGTTTTGTTGTTTTACCCGTTGCCGCCTAAAGTTTATGTGGAAGTCAATATTTGCAAGAGCAGAGGCAGCGTTTGGCCGTGTAGTTTTGCACATGGATTGTTTCGACGATTTTTCAGGCCTCTGATAACGGCGAGCTTGCCGAAACGTCTGGCCAATAAAGTCGATTCTGCCGTTAAAAACCTGGTGTGGCACAGAAATTGATGAAAATACAATGAAAACCCTGTTTGGAGTGTTGCGAACCAACTTTTAAGATCGACGCCTCCGATTCGCTCAGAACGGATAGATTTCTCCAAATAACGGGCTCGTATAAACTGCCTTGAGCGTATACCTAACGCCCGAGAGCAACCCGCCAGTTTCTTAATCGATTTGGGGTTTGGCGACCCCCTAAGCCATTGGAGCAAAGCGACAAGGTTGAGCTGTTACAGAGCCTCTATCGTGTTCCATACAGAAAGGATGACCCAACATGCCTTTCAGAAGACAGAATTTCTAAAAGTTTAGCTTCCTGGCAAAAGTAATGATTTGGCAATGTTAAACTTTCAAGAAATCAAGAAGCGGAAAAAATAAAAAATAAAAACGTCTTGAAATAATTTTAAAAATGATTTGGCGCAAAATAACCAGAAGTAATGAAAAAACTGGGAGATGTAGTGAAATGATTAAAATCGGATTTGGCGGTCAGTCATAAGCCAACTTTATAAATAGTGAGAGACAAGGGATAGATTTACACAGCTTCTTCCGTTAAACTTATCAAAGCCAAATCAAGCGCGCACCGGATCTGAGCGTTACGTTCACATAGCTTGAATCACCCTGATTTCCGTATCACAGCTTCAATGAACTGTTTTACGGTTTCCGTTGCGCGCTTGATTTAGCTTTGATAAGTTTAACGGAGAAGCTTGTAAAATCCTATCCCTTGTCTCTCACTAATTATAAAAAGTTGGCCTATGACTGACCGCCAAATCCGATTTTAATCATTTCACTACATTTCCCAGTTTTTTCATTACTTCTGGTTATTTTGCGCCAAATCATTTTTAAAATTATTTCAAGGCGTTTTTATTTTTTATTTTTTCCGCTTCTTGATTTCTTGAAAGTGTAACATTGCCAAATCATTACTTTTGCCAGGAAGCTAAACTTTGAAAAAATTTCATGTATTTTTCTCAAAGGTTCCCTTTTTGACCTGATTTTTGTTTAGCGATTCCCAATTCGGAGAGGCGAAACCTCTTGTGACAGCTTCTGCTTTCGTTAAATAATAAAATCGGTACGAATTGGTGTTGTGATAACTCCTAAAAATTGTAAACCGCAACCATAAAAAACGACCCTCGCTTTCCTACTGAGACCCCGTACACGTTTTGCGGCTTCATGCGCACTCCCACTGGGGTCCCGTACATTTTCTACGGCGTCCTGCGCACTCCCACTGGGGTCCCGTACATTTTCTACGGCGTCCTGCACACTCCCACTGGGGCCCCTTACATTTTCTGCGGCTTCATGCGCACTCCTCAAATCCTATTTACACCAACCGTCTCAAAGAGAGAACAATCTTGGCGGGAAGCCTATCATTAGCTGTATTGATTTTCACTAGTTCATTTTCGAAGTTCAGGGAACCTCGGATGGTTTGCAATAACATGTTTACATGTTTTTACCCGTCTTGACCCTCAATATTGAGGTTCCGCTAAAATTGAGTTTTCAACTCCAAAATTGAATAGGAGCTAGCTGCATCCATTTCTAGACACCTGCCCAAAAATTAGCTTCCTAGCTCAATTTTAAGTACTGCAACAAGATCGTGAACGCCGTCTGAAAAAAAAAGATTAACAATTTTTCGACCAAAATCACGAGGTTTCCGCCATTTTTCTCGAGCGCCAAGAAACCATTGCAAACCATCTTCGGGTGTATACCCCAACTTTTTACGCTCTTTCCAATGGAAAAAAACCGCATTTCCACAGTCACTCCGAACGCCGATTTCGTAATCGCAGAGTTGCGCGTGGGCGATTTAAAGCCAAATCTGGTGCGCGCTTCGCGCGCACCACAATTCATCTTCCCACACTTCCAGGCAACCTTTCGTGTTCTTTGCGCATGGTGTGGATTCGTGGTTCAGCTCGCCATATCATCTGAATCTGGTAAACACATAAGACATGCTCCTCCGAAGTTCTTGTCGTGGGCGAGGGCGGTTCGTTGTTCAGATCTTTTAGAATACTTTTTTAAAGAACACGTTTAATCCGGACGGAACTGAGAGATATACCGACAATTGGAAACACCTGAGCTAGGAATCGCACTTATCTTCGAATAGGAAGTTTGGGGGACCGAGTCTCATGTGTTTCAGGTGATATGGTAAGCTGAACCATGTACAATGAACGCCACAGATTACCTATGAGTGTGGGAAGGTCATTTAAGTCCTTTGTAAGGCGTTTTTGCTTTTTCCTTCTGCCAGAAGGATGAAGCAGGCTTCGTTTGACGTCAATCATGTCGCTTTGTTTCAATTGCCTACGTGTTCGCCGAAACTCAGATCGATCAAAAACTGGCGGATTGATCAAAATCTATCAAAAACTAGGGCTCAGGTTAAACTAAACGAGCCCATGGTTTAGCCGTTCTAAGCGAATATGTGCTGGTTGAAGGCGACGGCCTTGAAAAGGTGGTTTGCAACACTCCAAACAGGGTTCTCAGTGTGCTTGTTGTCCAGGATAATTTCGAGCACCATCCACTTGATGTCTCTGACAAGGGAACTACTATAAGTCATACTAACCATTCCAACTAAAATGTACTTTTCTAGAACCATTTTCGGACGTAAAGTCCTAATATGCCGATCGCAGCTGCCTGGACTCACTTTAAAAGAAGTTATGATCCCTTTTAAAGTTTTGCGGCAAGGTAAGGAATTTTTTTACTGTTATTATTTTTTTTGGATTTGGCTAAAAACGTACGTAGGAGTAACCTGGGGTGTTGAACACGAATCTAAAGTTCGCTTGTGGAAATTTTGAGGTTTACTGTAGGCTACGGTAGGTAATATGCTATTTAGGAGGCAGAACCTACCTGAGTAATTCGAAAATCGACAAATGGACATCGAATTCGTATTCAGCACCCCAAATGACCCCCCCATAGAAACTTGAGACAAATCTGAGACTTTGACCGAACTACCGTATACCCACCGTAATCTACTGTAAGCTGTCAAAAATCGAAAATGCCGTTACACTCCGGAAATCGTCAAAAGTCGATTTCGCTGTCAAATTTTTCAAAGTCAAATCGGTAACAATTTTCTAAAACGCTTCCATAGCCCTGTAATTGGTATAAATAAACGCCCAACCGAAAATCCGTAAAGTCCAAAACGCTGTCAGTCTGCACATAGTTCGGAAAATGTGCTCTCACCCAAACTTCGCCTTAGGAGGTTGTTTTCAGCCCTGAACACGATTATGAGGTCCGCTTTCGAATTAAAAAAATAACATTATTGTGCTTTTTGGAGGATATAAAAGGTACGAAAATCAGAGAAAAAAAACGCTTATAACTTTTCAGAGTGATTGGCAGCTGCGAAGGGCATATTTGAATTCTACGTCGTAATATGATTCTAGAAAAGTACTTTTTGATCGGAATGGTCAGTTTGGCTAATAGTAGTTTCTTTGTGAGCCCTACCATGAACGAATTGACGCCAAAACTGCGAACCTGAAATTTTCTCAGAAATGTCTGCAATGTCGTATAATTTTGCATTGGCCATTTTCGAGATTTTTATGCCAGCTTACAAGCAGTTGATTCAATTTTCTGATAAATTTACCCAGGTGTTTCCGAGAAAGCTGTACCAATTGGAATTCACCGTGTGTTCGCCAGATTTAGCCGAAGTCCAGAAGCATGGAAGTTGGGATATGTCGTAAAATTTTGCAACCTCTTTCCCGTCTTGACGGGTTTCATATCGCTCCGGGGTCTTTCGGTCGGATCAGAAATCACGCAACTCGGCCGACAAATTAGGTATCGCGCTCTAGGGAATTGGGAACATACATAGAGTATGGGCATTGAATATTTCTCCAAGTACTGCTTAGAGCATTGGTAGCCTAATTCGATACGAGATGCTTAGAGCAGCAGTAGCATCATTCAACTCGAGATCACCTCATTAAAGGCAGCATACACGCTCGTAAACGTGGTTGAGATAACTACGTGAATCGAACCGTATGGCTTACAACATAATCCTTACGCATTTTGAAGTGTCAAAAACGACCCACAATGCCGCTACATGAGTTAGAAGTTGGCCCCGCCTTGTATTTTCACGCCCTCTGTATTTGCCCTTTTCCTCCAACGCAGGGTTACTGGGCCATCTTCGCCGTCAGTGAGGTGTGTGGTTCACTTGTTAGGCAATCCATCAACAGTACCGACGGTGAATGTGACCCGGCAACCTTGCATTGCAGGAAAAGGGCAAATACAGGGGGCGTGAAAATACGGGGCGGGGCCAACTTCTAACTCAAGTAGCGACACTGTGGGTCGTTTTTGACACTTCAAAATGCGTAGGCGCTGTCCGCAACGCAGGCCAAGCTCCTCCCTGCGAGCTGTTCGGGCATCGAGGGTATACCATCGCCCTTAAAATACCTCTATTTTTCAACACACTGCACTGCAGCATTCCGACCTCGTTGTGGTCGTTTTGAGTCTGGCCCGAAACCTCATTTACAGTTGACCGCAATGTTAAAAGAACATGGTGCGGTGCGGACTCGCACTAAAACTACGGTAGAATCTGGCACTTTGCCAGATTTCGTCATCGATCGGCGCCACAGCCGATATTCTCGTGAGCAGGGAGACGAGGTTGCCGGAGAACTCACACCCGAGCGCACCCGAGACAGCGCGATGACGTCACAGGCAGCGGCGAGCGTCTCGTTGTCGTGCACTCTCCCTCTCTCACCTTCGCAGCCGTTCACCCGGGACGGCAAACGGGGGAATACTAGGGATGAAATGAGCCACTGAATACATCGCAGTGTGTGAATATCAGAAGTGCAGGATGTAACTGGTGACAGAGAGAGTAATATGGATGCCATAAAAGCTGTATAATGTATTAAATGTTGTATAATTACTACATGGATTGTCCCTCCTCTAAAATCGCAAACTTTTCATATTCATGGTTCAATTCTAGGGAGTCACTCGAGTTAAGAACACATTCACGAGCCTGATATCGAGCGATTATTTTAGTGTCAAAAATGGCCATATTTTAGTTGTAATGTTACTTCTTTAACTTCAATGCATAGGCTCTCAACTACATCATGCCTTCAACAACCAACGAAGTCTTGCACAAAATAATTCCAGTCGTCAAAAGTATGAGACTTTCGACGGGGCTGATGCTCCGTCGAAAGTAGATGTGCAGAGATGGACCGAAGCACAACAAGAACGCCTCCGTCTCTTGCGCGCGGAGCATACCCGATTCGTGAAGGAACACTTGAGCAGAGTTGCCATAAACTCCATCCTGGGAGTCGCACCTCCGAAGGTCAGCGAGACAAGAGATGGAACTTGGGAGGCGTGCCAGGTGCACCCTAGCATCGTTACGCTGTGGACCTCTCCCCATGCTTATGTCATATTTGCATAGGATTGACTAACAGAAAACCTGACGAGTGTCCTGATAGCGGTAGTCAAGCGCGGCATACTACTGTGCACCTGTTCAATTGCCCGAAGAGACCGACTTTACTAACGACAATGGATCTGGGTGGACGAACTGAAAGTGCTAGTGGCCGAGTTTCTGAACCTATGACATTGAACCCTCTCTGTGGCTGCAAAGCAAAGAAGAAGATGAGACTTATAGTGAACTAATCACATGTATACCAGTGTATTTCGGAAAGAACGTTTCCATACTGGATTTTTTCTAAGACTTTGCCACTATCTAACGATGCAGAACATGGGCCGCAAGATCAGGCTTATTATTGATGTAGTGGATGTTTGTGAAAGCTTTGTTCTTGTTAAAACAGCAGTGTATCACTTATTGGATCTCAATGCCCAGCCATTATTTAGATTTGGTAGCCAATAGATTAGGGGATGACAGATGTAGTAAATGCTTCTCGATGTTGTTCTTGTTAGATCGTTGTTAGTTTGCCTTTTACTCCACTATGCTTGCATTTGTTTAGATAACCAGGTTGCCCACCACTCGAAAACAAAGGCATGCCTACCTCTATCATCTTTGGAAAGAGCTCAAACTGGCAACTCGGTAATGCGTGCTGAGCTCCTTCGAACAACAACGGTATGTGTCTATCGCGCTGCAATGATAATGAACACTATCTGTCTGCACGTTGACCCTCGCCGTCTGCGCTCTAACCTTTTCCTCTGCCGTCGCGTGTCTCCCGGGACGATGGGTGTGAGTTCTCATAGAATCGGGAGACGACGTTTGGCGCCGATCGATGACGAAATCTGGCAAAGTGCCGCGAGTCCGCAACCGCACCATTTCCTTTTAACATTGCGGTCAACTGTTATTTGCCATCGACTAAGTTTTGGCGACTTTACTACGAGCCTACAACTCCTATGCTTACGTCAGTATGTTTGAACCTCTGGACTGAAAAACTGCACCATGGAGCATCTCCCCCTTGCGCTAGATAACGACAGAGGAACTCCTACTTTTCAGACCGCGGAGCAGCTTTCACGACCTATAAGGTTGTGGTTACGGCACTCTGAAGTTTCGAACTCAGCGAACTGTCTTGACTCATTATTAACAACAGCCCACGTACTACATATTCGGTCAATTAATAATTCAACCACCCAGTGTAGTTTTTCTTGATTAATGCCTTATTTACAACCTCTATTATGTCTTGCTAACTACAGAGCACCTGAAGGGTTCCTCTGGAACACATCCGCCATATTGCCATGTATTGAGCACCGTCGATTGAGAGTCCAATGAAGCGATTCACATTATCGTGATCTAATTTTCGCATCTAAATCAATCACCCGATTCATATAAGTCTGATGGTTGGTCTACCTTTTGGAAATTTAGGCTTGTTGTCATTTCTTTAATGGACCACAACTGCAATACCGCTGCTAGAATAGGGGAAAAGGGCGAGATGGACAAAGTTGGCAACAAAAGCGTCTTTTACCTACAACTTGCTCTAAAGAGCTCCAGTCCAAATTTTGAAAAAATCGTCCTCTTCAACGCGATTTATTGGTTCCAATCAAATTAAGGAAGTCATGAAAACTACACCAGGAAACCCTTAAGCCTAGTTTTGACTGCAGGTGGTCGCTGCGGTATTACGAGGAACAACTGTTCCTTTTTCATCGCGCGTGATGGAAAGCCGCTCCAATTGTGATCGCTTCGTGGCAAAGGTCCAACATCGCTGGGTCGCGACGACGAAATCCCTTGTTTTACTGCATCGCTGCTTGAAGAGCGATTCTCAATGGTCGCTGACCATCGCTCCATCGCGGCCAAAATGGCAGCGATGGAGCGATTGCCAGCGATTGACACGTTTCGTATAATGAACGTTGACCATCTCAAATGACAAGATCAGTGTTTACGGGTCGAAACGTGTTATTGATAACTACCAGCCATTAATTTCACTGATTGATTGATTTTCTTCGATCATCCGTGAGGCTATGCACTATGAACAGAATCGCTGCCGCTGCTACATCGCTGCAGCAGCGGGTGTGAAATCGCTGCGATGAAAAACAGCAGCGATGCAGTCAAAACTAGGCTTTATTTGGGCACAGTTGTTTCATCATTCAATAACATGTAAATTCGCGCGCGATGATTAGCGGAAATGAACAATCGCACGCGAATTCACGCTTAAAGGCAGTGGTCGCGATCAAATATGTTTGTCGTCTTTTTCTCTCTAAACCCTTTCCTGGGTCTCGAGTAGTAGAACCTATAAGAAAAAATCGCGAAAAACCACTGTTTTGGGCCAAATTCGAAGCCTGAACTTTCTTGTCTTTTGATGGTGGACGAGCCCACTCCACATCATCGGCATCGATGACCCTTTATATCATGAACATCAGCTGGCTTGAAAGTGAGTTTCCATCAATGAACCTTCGAATTTATGTACACATCTAGTCAAAAACATCGAGTGAAGTGCTTTCTTTCATTGCTCAACTGTTTTCTAAGGTAAGTTTGCATTTATTCCTTCCTCTGAATGTCGATGATTTTTGACTGCTCGGCATGAGACTGTGATCTTTTTGGTGGGCGCTGTGCACGTGTTCACAAACTGGCTTCTTTGGGCCCCAGAAACTCTAATTATAGCCCGTTTTTCACCGCGCTACCTTCATAGTTTTTCAGCTGTTTTTGATATAAACTGATTTTTGTAGTTTTTTCGATAACGTTTCTCATCGCGACCACTGCCTTTAATAGCATGATGGTACAACTTTTCCCAGATAAGGGGTTTTCTCGTGAAGTTTTCCGGATTTTCTTAATATGCAAGGAACTAATATACTGCGCTGAATAAGACGTTTTTTTTTTCAAAATTTAGATTCGAATACTCGAGCAAGTTATAGGCAAAAAAAACGCTTTTGTTGCTCTAGTGCAGAAGTAGAGCTTGGTCGTTGGAACTCAGAGTTAGATAAAAAAACCACAAAAGCTTCTCGAGCAAATGCTATTCAACAAGCAGTTGTAGGTTTTGTATCCAACTCTGAGTCTCTACGATCAAGCTCTGTGTAATACTGCACTGCATTGCAAACTTTGCCCATTTTGTCCTTTTTTCCCTATGTTAGCAGGAGTGCTGTAGGCACATAGATTCTTCTTATCTTCCAACGTGTCGTTCTCACAGCCCCTTTTTCTGCTTCCAGTTTTAGGAATTCATACACTTTTTTGGTATAGTCTACAGCAATGGAAGTAGGACCTGGTGAGGTTGCGGACTCGTCCTAACATACGGTAGTTTGTTAGTGGTATCACTCATTTTTCCGAAACAGTTGTGATAGATCGGTGAGTCTGTGTTTTCACCAACACGACCTCATTTGTAGAAGCAATGAATACAGGTGAAAACGTGAGAGTGGAAGCAAAACTCATCAAACGATTTCAGCTATTTCGAAAAAATGGGTGATAACACAATCAGACTACAGTATGTTAGGAAGAATCCGCAACCTCACCACGTCCTACTTCCATTGCTGTATCGTCGATCACTGGTCGAGAGAGCGCCGCGTCGAACACATGTGGCACGCACGCAAGCGAGGAGGTAGTGATGGGATCATTACCTACTCGCTTGCGTGCGTGCCACTTGTGTTCGACGCGGCGATCTCTTGATCAGTCATGGATCATAGACTATATCTATCCGTTTGTCATTCCTGATAAGAAATTTGATAGCATTCTTCAACTTTCATGCAGACCTGAGGGAATCTGGAGTAGTCATTCTCAGTCAAGCTTGTCGCAGGATACTTCGAGGTGAGGACGGCATCTTTTTCAAGAAAGTAAACTTCGTAGTTCCCAAAATTCGATTCCGATGTGAATCGTGAGTCTCCCGTCATCACCGAAGGCACTGACTGCAGCGATCGTTTGCTCTGTTGTTGAAGTTCACGCTGAAGGTACAGTGCTTGAAATGAAACCAGAATGAACACTACATGAGTGCACTTCTGTAAATGAAGTTTAATCTTCACCGTTTCTACGATGCTCGAAACTTGTGCAGATTGGCTGAGATTATGCAAAGAGTCACTGATTTTTTATGGAAACTCTTATAGGAGACGGTACGGTTTTTCATCGACGGCAATTCAAACGCTCTGGAAAGGAAATCCAAACTTCCCTCACCAAACTAGGCGGCTTTCTTAGTTTCGTGTAGGGGACCTGCCATAGCATACGTTCCTGTTTCCTCTCCTCTATGCGTATCCTGCAACAGAACTGAAATGTGTTGCGATATAGTAAGGAGTCTTTCAAGAAAGTCTCAATTGAAATTCGCGATTTCATCTGTGACTATTGATTTTGTGACTGTACACCAAAGGGTTTAATGAAGGCTACTTCTTACCCAGCTTCTTAGTGAGTGCTTCGCGTACAGCATTATTTTCCATTTCAACAAAGAGAAACACCGCTGCTAGGTCCGAAAGGGGTGCTGTTGGTAGACAATGAAAACTGATAAAACTACCTTTGTTGGGTTCAGAGCTCATACAGGCTATCAAACTACGAAATTCACTTGGTTCCTACGCATGCTGGTGCGGAGCAGGCGTGTGCATTTTCCGTTTAGCGATTTACCGATTTTCCGGATTTACCGGTGTTTTTCGGTAAATTTTGATTTACCGATTTACCGAGTTTTTCTCGGAATTTACCGAAATGTTTACCGAAAAGAAAAATTGGGTGTTTTTTGCCCAATCAGCCTTTTTCTTACTCGTATTTCACTTTCTGCTCCTTGCACTGCCGTTACGGCATGCCTTTAGCGCTTTATCCATCTTCATCATTCTTTTTGTAGACTTGTTTATTTAGTCCGTTGGTTTACCTTTTTTAAGAGTTGTTCAAACGATCTCTTCACCTTTTGTGTAACGTAAGCTTCTCATCAAGATTCTACTCCAAAAAAAAAAAATCTATCTTTATGCAGAAAATGTCAACAGCTTTGCAACGCAAAGCAGGGAAGTCTTGGAAGCAGATATTTCAGGAACTGGAAAAATTCTTTTCGGAGCCCCCGGACACAACACTGAATCCACTGCAGTTCTGGGAAAGACTCCATTGTGAAATTCATCGAATTCACCCACACCTTCCTCCTCTACTCACCGATAAGTACGTTAGCGCGCCTCCTGGCACAGTTGAGGCGTAAAGAATGTTTTCCTAAGCTGGCCTGATTTTGAGTGACTACAGAGAGGCCCTGACGAGAGACAATTTTGAAATGTTACTTTTTCTCAAAATCAACGTCCTACTGATCAGGTTCAGCCTTTAAGCCCAGTTTAATTCTGTAAAAAAGGGGTCTCCCAAGCAGAAGTGGGTTGGTTAGCGTTACAAATGCTTCAACAAAAAGGGAACAATAGGAAAGCGGAATGAGGAGAGTCTACGAGAAATGAACAATGACCTACAAGCACTCTGTTCTTTTTCGAAACTTCCAAACAGCGCAGACATTCCGTTGTGGTTCTCTATGAGGAAGCGCTTTTGGCTCCATAAAGGACTTTGATTATGTGAGTGCCGATAAAATATGTATATATGCATGTGAACCTAATAGCTATCATTAAAAGGGGAGATGATGTTAAATTGTTTTAGGGAACCAGTCAATTTTTCCTCGTAAAATACCACAACGGTTTGTTTCGCTGTTTGGAAGTTTCGAAAAAGAAAAGAGTTCTTGGAGTGATATTGTTCATTTTTCTCTGTAGACTCTCCTCATTCCGCTTTCCTATTGTTCCTTTGTTGAAGCATTTGTAATCGGCTAATCAAAACCACTTCTGCTTGGGAGACCCCTTTTCACAGAATTGAAATTCACTTTTTCTTGATATTATTACGCTGTAATATCCCATGCAAGAATTTCCTGAACAAAGACCTCTTTTCATCTCCCTCCCACTAGATCAGTCCTCTTTCTGTATTGGGTCACAAGAATCAATGACCCAAACTGGTTGTAAAACTATCTCAGAAAAAATCACTCGGGATGTGGCTGGACAAGACCGATGTTCACATGATATTAGCTAAGAAATGAATGATATCCATGATATTGTTCCACATAATTCATTCATATTGATCGCGTCAGCCACATCTTTTTCGGCTTACACTGGGTGTTATTTGCACCTTCCATAGTTTTTCATACGTATCGAACGGGTCGGCCACGGTGATTTTCTCAACCAACTCTGACAGGACCTTAGGCCCCGGTTATAGTTGGTCGCCCAGACGTAGCGCCAGCCCGGTCGATAATCATGAAAGCGTGCGCTGGCCTCACAGCCGGATGCAGAATCTGCCTGCAGTTCTTTCGCTTTCAAATGAAACTAACTTAAAACCGGGACAGTCAGAAACTACCTTCCATTCCGTCTGGACACTTTCACATCAGTGGAACAAAGCAGTTTTACATACTCATTATTTCGTTTCGCTGCCCCATTCCTTCGCAGAACAGCCGCTTCGATTCCATGAATCTGATATGAAAAAGCTCTGCTGAGCTGCGAATGGAGATAGTTCTAACAATTTGTTTTTGAACTTGATGCTAATAAGCCAAGTACCATTTCTGGAAAGTTGGGTCTCCGCAGAAAAGGTCAAGGATTTGGCATTGCTCCTAAATGTCGTAGAAATTGTCTTATTGGCTTTGGCTCTCAACTTGATTTTTCAAATGTAGTGAAATTGTCGAATTGATTTGGCTGTGATGATACTATATGCAGATAACATAATCATTAAATGTAGTGAAATTGTTGCAAACGGATTTGGCAGGAGCTCTATCAATTATCACAGTCAAATCATGCGTCAGAAGGTCCTCTGGCGAGCGAGAATGAAGACAAAAAGAAAAAATAATAATCCTCAGTCAACAATGCTGAACGAAACGTGGCCTTATGGGCTAGGAATTAAGGTTTCCAAACTGCTATTCTGCCTTTCAGTGTGGCCTTCTTTCAGGTACCAGGACCTTCCCTCACCGATGAGATAAAATTCATGAAAACTGAAATCTAACGCAATTTACTTCGCTACTGACTATGTCTTCAGCTTCCTCAATGCTTTCACGGTCTCGCATTGTATAGAAACGTTTTGCTGCTAGGTTTATTCCCAGGTTCTCATTCGATTCAATATGCTAGCTCCAAGGAAAACCCCTTCTGACGCGTGATTTGACTGTGATAATTCATAGAGCTCCTGCCAAATCCGTTTGCAAACAATTCTCACTACATTTCTAATGATTATGTTATCTGCATATAGTATCATCACAGCCAAATCAATTCAACAATTTCACTACATTTGAAAAATCAACATGAGAGCTAAATCAATAAGACAATTTCACGACATTTAGGAGCAATGCCAAACTCTCTTGACCTTTTTCTTGCGGAGCCCAACTTTCTGCAGAAATTTCACAACTTTTACAAGGGTTTCCTCTCTACACATCGCCGTTTCCTCTAAAAGGCAAGTTGTTTTTCTTGAAACATAGTGGTAGAAATGAAGAAACAGCTGCTAGATTGCAAGATAATAGTTGCAACGCGGCTTCCTACAGACAAGATACAAGAGCATATACTGGTTTCTGGAATTTAAAAGTCGAGCATAAATGAAGAAATGAGTTTTAAAATGACCCACCAGATCAGGGTTGGGGCACAATCCTAGACGGGGGAGAGGGGGCACCCACCATTCAAGACAGAAGTGAAATGAACTAACGATCGGTAAGGCTACTCAGTCGGAGTATTTTCATGAAGTTTCTATAAAAACAATGATTGATAGCAGTATCAGACATCTTTTTTATCAGAATTTTCCATCATTTCTATGAGTCTTTAAAAATACTCTACCCCGTCTAGATAGACCCAGGTCAGTCGCTCTAGCCAAATCTCACCGGTTCTGCTGACGTGGCTTCGTCTGCGCCGGCCCATATGTCTGATTCGGAACAAGAACGATAGTTAAATACATCGTACGCGCAGAAAAACCGTATATTATTTTTTCATGTTTTTATGCGGTAGCTGGCCTCTAGTGAACGAAAATGTTGAAGGCCTATGAAAAACTTTCTTTCGTTCTTTTCTTCTTCTTCAACCTCCTTTCTTCATTGTAAAGAAAAGTCAATCGGAACACATTGTAAATACGAATTTGAATTTCGCGCACAAAATCATTTTCAGAGTTTTTTTGCATGTGGAGTTCGTGCCGTAATCTATTTTTCCTCCTGTTGTCTTACGGTCGCACCAACATATCTAGGAAAAGTTAAAGCTAGATGACTGGTGAGAATTGGCAGACTTGGATATTATCTCTTGACGCCTTCCAACCTCATCGTCCAACATTTTTGACGCGCCAAAGTTTACTAGTGTGGGCAGATCTACCGGGCTCAATCATAAAATTGAGCCTGAAAATGGAAATTGATTTCCAGCACGAACGATAGTTAAGTGCGCCAGAAGAGGATCACTGTAACCTTAGGAATGATGTTATTCGGCTCTAAAAACAAATTTCCAGATGATACCCAATTGATCAATGATAAAGATAAAAGAAGTGAAGAGCGGTGTGTCTTCATTCACACACCGTCCTTCTCCAGAGGTCAGCAGTTGAGGATCTGCCTGACTACAAGCAGAAAACAACACCAGCGGTAGTGAAGATGTAGCGAATTCGGAGTCAGAACTTAGAAAATTTTAGAGCCAATCTCGAGTGGGAGATTACAATAGCCTTGTTCTGGCGCAATTGCCTATCGCTCTTGTTAGATTCGGGAGGCATGACTTGTCCATACGGTGTCCTGACATTCAACGGAGGTCCTGCGCACGTCCTTTTTGGATGCCCTGCACACTCCTACCAAGGTCCTGCAATTAACGTTCCATGATGTCCTGCACTCTCCTACTGGAGATCCTGCACACATTCTTTCGGGACGTCCTGCACACCCCTCTGGGGTCCTGCACACGTCCCATGATGTCCTGCCCACGTTCTACTACGGTCCTGCACACGTACAATGATGTCCTGCACACTTCCTGTCGTGAGGTCCTCGCACAGTGTCCCATGGTGTCCTGCACACTCCTACTAAGGTCTTGCACACGATCCATGATGTCCTGCACACCCCCTACTGAGGTCCTGCACAGGTCCCATGGATGTCCTGCACACCCCCTTCTTCTGGGGTCCTGCACACGTCCCATGATGTCCTGCCCACTTACTACTGGCTTGTCCTGCGCACGTGTGTAAAATGATGTCCTTGCACACCCCTACTGAGTGTGTCCTTGCACAGGTCCCATGGTGTCCTGCACACCCTACTAAGGTCTCTGCACACGATCCATGATGCCCTGCACACCCCTACTGAGGTCCTGCACAGGTCCCATGATGTCCTGCACACCCCCTTCTGGGGGGGTCCTGCACACGTCCCATGATGTCCTGCCCACTTGCTACTACGGTCCTGCACACGTAAAATGATGTCCTGCACACCCTCACTGAGGGTCCTGCACAGGTCCCATGGTGTCCTGCACACTTACTAAGGTCTCTGGGTGACACGCATCCACATGATGTCCTGCACACCCCTCACTGAGGTCCTGCACAGGTCTCCATGGATGCAACCTGCACACCCTCTTCTGGAGGTCCTGGGTACACGTCCCATGATGTCCTGGCTACTTCCTGGGCTACGGGGGTCCTGCACACGTAAAATGATGTCCTGCACACTTCCTACTGAGTGTCCTGCACAGGTCCCATGGTGTCCTTGCACACTCCTACTAAGGTCTTGCACACGATCCATGATGTCCTGCACACTCACTGGAGGTCCTGCATTGCAGGTCCCATGGATGTCTCCTGCAATACTCCTACTGGAGTGTCCTGCACAGGCACCATGATGTCCTGCACACTCCTACCAAGGTCTGGTCTGGCACACGTTCCATGATGTCCTTGCACATCTCTTACTGAGGTCCTCCGGCACAGGTCCCATGATGTCCTGCACACTTACTAAGGTCTTGCACACGTTCCATGATGTCCTGCACACTCCTACTGAGTGTCCTGCGCACATTCTCTACGACGTCCTGCACACCTCCCTTACTGGGGGTTGTCCTGGGCACACGTCCCATGATGTCCTGTCCACTCCTACTGTCACGGTCTCTACACACGTTGCATGATGTCCTGCACACTTTACTGGAGTGTCCTGCACAGGTCCCATG
The DNA here is from genome assembly GCA_029168955.1 of Aplectana chamaeleonis. Lineage (NCBI taxonomy): Eukaryota > Metazoa > Nematoda > Chromadorea > Rhabditida > Cosmocercidae > Aplectana > Aplectana chamaeleonis. Next base: position 6,570 of record JAPDOI010002041.1, on the reverse strand, counting down.
ATGTCCTGTCCACTTTCTAATCACGGTCCTGCACAGGTCCCATGATGTCCTGCACACTTACTAAGTTGTCTCTAGCATACGTTCCATGATGTCCCGTGCACACTTACTGAGGTCTTGCACATCTGGGTCTCCATGATGTCCTGCCCACTCCTACTGGAGAGGTTGTTCTGCAATAATTATCTTCTACGACGTCCTGCAACAATCCCTACTGGGGTCCTGCACACGTTCCATGATGTCCTGCACACCTTACTACTTGTCAGTCCTTGCACACGTTCGATGATGTCCTGCATACTCCTTACTGAGGCCCTGCCCACATTCTCTACCTACGTCCTGGGTAATAATCACCCCTACCGTGGGCCAGGTCCTCGTTACATAGTCAAACCGACACTTCAGCACATCCTGCGACGCCTTCTTATCGATGGTGCGCTTTGAACGAATACGCGCCGCGGTCAAGTACATCAACCCGCACAGCGTCCTCTTCCGGAGCCGGACGTTCAAAGTACACCACCCTGGAGAGCAAGGTAAAAGTTTATATGGAGTCTAAGAAAACAATGACTGATAACGAAAACCCACCATTTTCATAAACTATTCTTGAGAGGCCGGTTTCCGAGTTTCAAACGCCCGTTAGGGCCCAGAAGTCATTATGGTGAGTTCTGGACAATTATTTTCGTCATTCCCGTGCGCCGATTACTCTAGTCACAAATTTTCGAGCTGATACCTGGTCCACGCCTTCCAAAAAAAATGGGTTTTCTGACGGACGGAGGTGGAGGCGGAGGCGGCGGAGGCGGAGGCGGAGGCGGAGGCGGAGGTGCAGCGGTGGTGGAGAACGTTTTTGCGTACTTTGAGAGGTCATAACTTTAGGAAGCGGGGACCAGTTGGGGATGAAAAGTTGCACACATGTGTAATTTCTGCAGCGCGTCGAATGCAGTGCGTACAGCTCATACCTCTGCTTTCTGATTTCCAAAGGCGAATAGGTGATCTCATTTGTAGGCATCCGCGCGGAAGAGATCAAAGTTAAACCTGGTGAGCTTCGCGCTCTCACCTCACACCCTCTATTGCAGAAAATCAGTAGGCTGGTGAAGAAGGAAGAGGAGCACTCAAAATGGGGTTGCTTTGAATGACCTTACGAAACTGGGAAAAGCAGCTCTGGCAACATGACCCGACATGACTCACATAACATCTCAAACTTTCTGCTTGCTATAAGCTTGTCATCCTTACACTTTTACAAAAAGTTTTATTGAAGGTGTTCTCTCCTGCGCGAATTCCGGGGCATAATAATTTCTCGGATGGCTAGCATCGAGTCTGGGCTCCTCGCCTCACTCTACGGGGCAGTGGTCTTCACAACTTTTCGGATACGAGCAGCAACGGGTCCCGAACACCTGCCCACTATCTCGGTTTTCACGACGTCCCGATGACTTCATCAGAAGCTCGAAGCACCTTTCTCACGACGTGTCCCGATGACGTCATCAGAAGCCCGAAGCACTTTTGGGACTATCCTGAGACGTGGGGGTCACCCACGATTTTCCCATGAAAATGAATGGAAAACCTGATAAAAGATGTTTGATGCTGCTATCAATCATTGTTGTTGATGAAGTTCTGTAGAAATACTTGATTGGATAGCGTTATAGATCGGTGGTTCATTCCATTTCTGACTTGAATCTGAGGCAGCTTTCCTCCACCGTTCAGGATAGTCCCGGCACTTCTCATGATGTCCCTGATGACGTCACTCAGAAGCCCGAAGCTGAACTTTGGGACTATCCTAGACGGGGGGCACCCACGACTTTCTCATGAAAATGAATGGAAACCTTGATAAAAGGTGCTTGATGCTGCTATCAGTCATTGATGTTGATGAAGTTGTGTAGAAATACTTTCTTTGATTGATAGCGTTATAGATCGGTGGTTCATTCCATTTCTGACTTGATAATTTTGAGTAATTTCTCTCGCCTAGATAGTCCCGCACTTCTCACGATGTCCCGATGACGTCATCAAGAAGGCCGAAGCACTCTTGGGACTATTTAGACGGCCTAGACGGGCACCCACGACTTTCTCTCTCTCTCTCTCTCTTCATGAAAATGAATGGAAACCTTGATAGTTAAAGGTGCTTGATGCTGCTATCAAATATTGTTGTTGATGAAGTTGTGTAGAAATACTTTGATTGGATAGCGTTATAGATCGGTGGTTCTATCTCCATTTCTGACTTGAATCTTGAGTGCCCCCCCGTCTAGGATAGTCCCGCACTTCTCACGATGTCCCGATGACGTCACCAGAGGCCTGAAGCACTCTTGGGACTATCCTAGACGGCACTCCACGACTTTCTCATGAAAATGAATGGAAACCTTGATAAAGGTGCTTGATGCTGCTATCAGCTTCATAGTTGTTACATGAAGTTGTGTAGAAATACTTTTGATTGATAGCGTTATAGATCGGTGGTTCATTCCATTTCTGACTTGAATCTTGAGTGCCCCCCCTGCTCCTGGGGTAGGCCCGCACTTTTTCACGACGTCCCAATGACGTCATCAGAAACTCGGAGGCACTTTTTACGACGTCCCGATGACATCATCAGAAGCCCGAAGCACTTTTCACGACGTCCCGATGACGTCATCAGAAGCCCGAAGCACTTTCACGACGTCCCGATGACGTCATCAGAAACCCGAAGCACTTTCACGACGTCCCGATGACGTCGTCAGAAGCCCGAAGAACTTTTCGCGACGTCCCGATGACGTCATCAGAAGCCCGAAGCACTTTCACGACGTCCCGATGACGTCATCAGAAGCCCGTGAAGCACTCTCTCACGACGTCCCGATGGACGTCATAAGAAGCCCGAAGCACTTTTCACGACGTCCCGATGACGTCATCAGAAACCCGGAAGCACTTTCACGACGTCCCGATGACGTCGCCAGAAGCCCGAAGCACTTTTCACGACGTCCCGATGACGTCATCAGAAGCCCGGAAGCACTTTTCTTCACGACGTCCCGATGACGCTCATCAGAAGCCCGAAGCACTTTCACGACGTCCAGATGACGTCATCAGAAACCCGGAAGCACTCTTTCACGGCGTCCCGATGACGCGCCATCAGAAGCCCGAAGCACTTTCACGACGTCCCGATGACGTCATCAGAAGCCCGAAGCACTTTCACGACGTCCCGATGACGCCATCAGGAGCCCGGAAGCACTCTCACGACGTCCCCATGACCTCATCAGGAGCCCGTGAAGCACTTCTCACGACGTCCCGATGACGCCATCAGAAGCCCGAAGCACTTTTCTCACGACGTCCCGATGACGTCATCAGAAGCCCGAAGCACTTTCTCACGACGTCCCGATGACGTCATAAGAAGCCCGGAAGCACTTTACGACGTCCCGGATGACGTCATCAGAAACCCGAAGCACTTTACGACGTCCCGATGACGTCGTGTCAGAAGCACGAAGCAACTTTTTCACGACGTCCCGGTGACGTCCAATCAGGAGCCCGAAGCACTTTTCACTACGTCCCGATGACGTCATCAGAAGCCCGAAGCACTTTCACGACGTCCCGATGACGTCATCAGAAGCCCGAAGCACTTTTCACGGCGTCCCGATGACGCTAATCAAAGCACTTTCACGACGTCCCGGATGACGTCATCAGAAGCCTCGAAGCACTTTTCACGACGTCCTGATGACGTCATCAGAAGCCCGAAGCACTCTCTCACGACGTCCCGGATGACGTCATCAGAAGCCCGAAGCACTTTTCACGACGTCCCCATGACGTCATCAGAAGCCCGAAGCACTTTCTACCGACGTCCCGGGGGATGACGTCATCAGAAGCCCGGAAGCACTTTTCACGACGCGTCCCGATGACGTCATCAGAAGCCCGAAGCACTTTCACGACGTCCCGATGACGTCATCAGAAGCCCGAAGCACTTTCACGACGTCCCGATGACGTCATCAGAAGCCCGAAGCACTTTCACGACGTCCCGATGACGTCATCAGAAGCCCGAAGCACTTTCACGACGTCCCGGATGACGTCATCAGAAACTCGAGGCACTTTTACGACGTCCCGATGACATCATCAGAAGCCCGAAGCACTTTCACGACGTCCCGGATGACGTCGTCAGAAGCCCCGAAGCACTCTTTCACGACGCGTCCCGATGCGACGTCATCAGAAGCCCGAAAACACTTTCACGTACGTCCCGATGACGTCATCAGAAGCCCGAAGCTGACCTCTTTGCCACGACGTCCCGATGACGTCATAAGAAAAAGCCCGAAGCACTTTTCACGACGTCCCGGGATGACGTCATCAGAAACCTGAAGCACTTTCACGACGTCCTGATGACGTCGTCAGAAGCCCGAAGCCACTTTTCTACGACGTCCCGATGACGCTCACCAGAAGCCCGAAGCACTTTTCACGACGTCCCGATGACGTCATCAGAAGCTCCGAAGCACTTTCTACGACGTCCAGATGACGTCATCAGAAACCCGAAGCACTTCTTTCACGCACGTCCTGATGACGTCATCAGAAGCCCGAAGCTACTTTCACGACGTCCCGATTGACGTCACTCAGAAGCCCGGAAGCACTTTTCACGACGTCCCGATGACGTCGAATCAGAAGCCCGGGAAGCACTCTCACGACGTCCCCATGACTCATCAGGAGCCCGGAAGCACTCTCACGACGTCCCGATGACGTCATCAGAAGCCCGAAGCACTTTTCACGCGACGTCCCGATGACGTCATCAGAAGCCCGAAGCACTTTCACGACGTCCCGATGACGCTGGGCATAAGAAGCCCGAAGCACTTTTTACGACGTCCCGATGACGTCATCAGAAACCCGAAGCACTTTTACGACGTCCCGATGACGTCAATAGGAAGCCCGAAGCACTTTCACGACGTCCCGATGACGTCATCAGAAGCCCGAAGCACTTTTTCACGTACGTCCCGATGACGTCATCAGAGGCTCCGGAAGCACTTCACGACGTCCCGATGACGTCATCAGAAGCTCCGAAGCACTTTCACGACGTCCCGATGACGTGTCCTCCGCTAAAGAAGCCCGAAGCACTTTTACGACGTCCCGATGACGTCATCAGAAACCCGAAGCATCTTTACGACGTCCCGATTGACGTCCGTCAGAAGCATCGAAGCACTTCTTCACGCACGTCCCGGTGACGTCATCAGGAGCCCGAAGCATCTCTTTTTCACTACGTCCCGATGACGTCATCAGAAGCCCGAAGCACTTTCACGACGTCCCTGATGACGTCATCAGAAGCCCGAAGCACTTTTTCACGGCGCGTCCCGATGACGTCAATTAGAAGCCCGAAGACTCTTCACTTTCACGACGTCCCGATGACGTCATCAGAAGCCCGGAAGCACTTCTTCACGATCGCGTCCCGATGACGTCATCAGAAGCCCGAAGCACTCTCTTACCGACGTCCCGATTTGATATGTCATCAGAAGCCCGAAGCACTTTCACGACGTCCCTGCATGACGTCATCAGAAGCCCGAAGCATCTCTTCACGACGTCCCGATGACGTCATCAGAAGCCCAGGAAGCACTTTTCACGACGTCCCGATGACGTCATCAGAAGCCCGAAGCACTTCACGACGTGTCCCGCATGACGTCATCAGAAGCCCGCAGAGAAGCACTTTCACGACAGGTCCCGATGACGTCATCAGAAGCCCGGAAGCACTTTCACGACGTCCCGATGACGTCATCAGAAGCCCGAAGCACTTTTCACGACGTCCCGATGACGTCATCAGAAACTCGGGATAGCACTTTTCTTTACAGACAGGTCCCGATGACATCATCAGAAGCCCGAAGCACTTTCACGACGTCCCGATGACGTCGTCAGAAGCCCGAAGCACTTTTCACGACGTCCCGATGACGCCAACAGAAGCCCGAAACACTTTTCACGACGTCCCGATGACGTCATCAGAAGCCCGAAGCACCCTCACGACGTCCCGATGACGTCATAAGAAGCCTGGAAGCATTCTTTTTCACGACGTCCCGATGACGTCATCAGAAACCCGCAAGCACTTTCACGACGTCCCGATGACGTCGTCAGAAGCCCGAAGCACTTTTCACGACGTCCCGATGACGTCATCAGAAGCCCGAAGCACTTTTCACGACGTCCCGATGACGTCATCAGAAGCCCGGAAGCACTTTCACGTGACGTCCAGATGACGTCATCAGAAACCTGAAGCTAACTTTCACAGGCGTCCCGATGACGTCATCAGAAGCCCGAAGCACTTTCACGACGTCCCGATGACGTCATCAGAAGCCCGGAAGCACTTTTTCACGACGTCCCGATGACGTCATCAGAAGCCCGGAAGCACTTTCACGACGTCCCGATGACGTCATCAGAAGCCCGAAGACTTTCACGACGTCCCGATGACGTCATCAGAAGCCCGAAGCACTTTCACGACGTCCCTGATGACGTCATAAGAAGCCCGAAGCACTTTTTACGACGTCCTGATGACGTCATCAGAAACCCGAAGCACTTTTTACGACGTCCCGATGACGTCGTCAGAAGCACGAAGTACTCTTTTCTACGACGTCCCGGTGACGTCATCAGGAGCCCGAAGCACTTTTTCACTACGTCCTG